>MRSU01003007.1:0-73806 GCA_008369845.1 Trichomonas gallinae | reverse complement strand
CTTTCCATTTGACTCTGCCCATATTTTAATTCCTTTGTAATTTGTTATATCTGGTACTGTATAATTAAAGCTGAACTTTCCAGATGTGTAATTTGAATATATGGTTGACTTTAAGATTGAGTTCTTTTCTAACAATTTGCGTGATGCGCTTCCTTGAGTGTTATAATAAATATTAATTTCTGTGCCTTCATCAAGATCAACTGCAAATCCTGAGATTGTGACCACATCACCTGGTTCATAATGATCTTTCAGTTTATCAAGAACAATATGAGGTTTTTTCTCAATCTTGATAATTTTATTATAAAATGCAGATTTTGATTCTATCAGATCCTCTGCAAAAATTGATAACTGATGAATTCCATTTTCACGAGGCAGTTGATTGAGTTTTAGGTCAATAATTGAAATACTATCTTGATATTTAACTTCCATTAAATTACTTTGTCTCGTGCGATTGATTCTTTGAACAATGTAAATACCTGATTTTTTATTTGCTAACACAACTGCATGAATTTCTGGCTGTTCAAAAAATGATAGAGTGTTTCCTATTTTTGAATGAACTTTCATTGCAGGAGCTTTGTTATTCAGATCAAGATTTACCTGAATTAATCCACTCTCTGCTTTCAAATTGAATTTGTCTTTTGCATACAATTTCAACTCAAATATTGAACCTTTGTCTTTGAATGTTTTCTCATCAATGGATATCTGCTCAGAAAAATATGTTTGTTGACCATTTGGATTGAATTGTTCTTTGATTGAACCATTTTTGACAATACCATTCCTATTCTTAATTTCATAAGTTATATCTACAGGATAGGTATCTTGGATTGAGAAGTAAACATCAATGTGATCATTCATACCATAATTTGATTTTAATCGATCAACTGTGAGCTTTGGAGATTTTTTGAATGTAACATAAAACTCTTTTTGGGATAATACTAAAGAATTATATGTGACAGTGAATTTAATTATGTGTTTTCCAATTGGACGCTGTGGAAGAATCAATTTAAATTCATTAGAACGGTAATTATCGTTAATATCAACAACTTTCGATATGTACCAATCTGGATCAGATACATACATTGTGAATCTAACTTTAGAATTCCTCTCGAAGTCAAGAAGCATTATTGTCAGACTATTTTCTTTATCGATATCGTATGCTTCATTTATTCCGTCCACGAACTCTATTTCTTCTCTTCTCTGAATTCGAATATCAAGTGTTTCTGTGTTAGAAACTGCACCATCATCACGGATAACTTGAACTGATAATCTTACAAGGCCATTCTTAGGAAATGATGGAAATTCGCATTCCTCTAATATGTTTATTCTTGAAATTTTTTTGGAAATTTGAAATGGCATAATTTCTTGTCTGAATATTAAATCTGAATACCTGTACATTATGGAATATGTAAATCCATTATCTTGATCAGAAATATTTAGATATATCTTGATAAAATCACCCCAAAGATAAAGTGGTGATTTTTCTTCAGGTGATGTTTCTGATATGAGTTTGATTTCAGGTGATTTTCTTTTTGCATCATAATTAATTTTCTTGGCAATTTCTTTAGATTTTTTGTCATTTAAGTTCTTTGCATATAAAATTAGTTCAATTTCAGTACTTTTATTACCATCATAAACAATATCGAGTACCCTGGTAACATTATTTCCATAGCAAGCGATGGTATCAATAATATGTTCTTCTTCTTGAACTTTGCCATTTTCTTTGATCTTGTAGAATATACGGTTTACATGTTCATCATAGACAGTTATGTTTATATTGATGTGTGCTGGCTTTGTATAAGTTTGGATTTCTGGATTATTAAGAACTAGTTCTGGATTGTAATTGATATTGATGTGATTGAACCAAATTTCCGATTTAAGATCTTGTTGTGCCCAAATCATTAAATAATGTCCATTTCCATAATTTGGTACATATATTGTCAAATTTATTAATGGAGAATTTCCAAACTCATCAACGTGAACTTTTTCAATTAAAGTGCCATTAATATCATTATCGAATGAAAAGTAAACTTCACCAGTTGAATTAGGCTTGAAATCACTAACCCAAAAGTTCATCTCAATCATTTCACCTGGTGAATAATCTACGTCCTCTAAATTATTAGCATGTATAACTGGTCGGTTTGTTTTAACATTGAACTCAAAATAGGAAAATTGACAACGATGATATGCCTTTTGATCACCATCGTTTGTAATTATTGCTGCCGTCAGTAGACATATATAACTTCCTTCTTCCTTTGGAACCTGAAAAGAAACTGAACGTTCAACCAGCCCAAAATTTAGGACTTCAACAACGTCTATTTCTTTCCAAAAACTATCATCATAATATAGACCAACATGCATAAAAATCGTTGAACTTTGATCTACTTTATAATTTAAATAAATTTTCTCCATGGGAGAATAATTTCCACTACTGTTTGAAACTTCAATATATGGAGCATATTTTGTTTCCGATATAGTAAAAGATTTGGTCAATGTTTCTGATCTACGAAGATAAATATCTTGAATGTATAAGTGTGCTTGATGAGCGCCTGGAGGATGTCCAAACAAGTCTAAAGGTAAAATGAAAAGTCTCCTATTGTTATTATCTGGAGTATATAAATTCTGTGGACAATATTCTTCTTCATCATCGATTTGCATACACATTTTTACGGGCACTTTGCTTTTGACTCTTAGTTTGATTTCAACAAATTCATATTGATAAACTTCTGAATTGAAATCTAACCACTCTAAAATTGTCGGAGGAGATTTAATTTCAATATTGTAATTATTATAATATGTCTTATTTTTGGATGATTCTGCCCAGATTTGAAGAGTGCATAACCCATCTTCTGATGGTAATTGAAGTTGGATTGTAAAACTAGGACTTATATAATTTTGTCCTATAGTAAGTTGGGCATCTTTAAGCTGTGTAATGATGCCATTAATCATATAAGTAATAGTTATGCTCTCATTGGGATCGAAATCTGTGACATATCCTGAAATTGTAAGGTTTGTATTTGATATATAATAATTTTCGATCGGAGTCGTAACAATGCATTCCCTCTTTCTTCTGATGCTAATTGGGAATGTGAAAGTCTTTGAATATGTACTATTATTGTCAGAAACTCTGAATGAGACAGTGAAATCTTTATCTTCATGTGGATTTGTAATATTTAATGAGAATCCCATGGATTCCGAATTAATAGGAATAAACTCAAGAGTTTCTGAAGTTGATTCATATTCAACAACAATTGTAAGATTATCAACTTGATCAAGATCAATATAATATATACCAATAAAATTGATAACATCGTTATATGCATAAATATTGGTATTTGAACTTGGTCTAATATCAATGTATGGTACATGTCCTGAAACAATTGTGAAATTATATTGTTTCATTTCAGATGTTTGCTTATAAAAATCCTTTGCAAAAACAATCAGTGAATGTGGACCTTCATGCAAAGAAATTGGTATTTGAATTTTTGCATAAATTGTCGACTGATTTCTTTCAACGACAGCCCATCCTATACGATCTGAAAAGATTCTATCATCATCATACTCCGGTATTACATTAGAATCGAAATAATATTTCAAGAAGACCGTTGAATCATCATAAGCTTTAGCTTCGATATGAATTTCATCCATCTTGTAATATGTTTCATTGATTGGCTTCCATTCAGTGACATTTGGTTTTTCGTTGAGCCAGATTTTTTCCACTCGTAAATCTTGAACATCAAGAAAATCATCAACTGCGAAAATGTATAGATAATGCCATCGAGCATTTTGTGGTAAGTCCAATTTGATTTGAGTACTATCTGTTCTCCAATTCGTGCCAATAGTATAATAATTTGTGATGTTGAAGTCTAAATCTTCTGGACTCCAGTCTTCATCACCAACATGATATCCTAATGCAATTTGTGTTCCTGGTTGATAGTCACCAAGGAAAGCATTAATTATAATATCATCACCAGCATTATATACGTAATTTAGAGATTCAACGAAATACACTCCTGGATTAACAACTACATCAAAGACTCCTGTTATCTTTACATTCCAATAAGGATCTTTCGCCCAATGGCCTTTGCCATCATGAGCTGATAAGGAGTATTCAACACGTCCATTGTTTTTCGGAAATGGAAATGAAATGTTGAAATCTGCAAATTCTTTTGTGAGTTCAACACTAGGAAGTTCTATATTGACATTATTCATCACTAAAGAAAATTGAATTGTAATATTCTCCCTAAAATTATTCGCATATATTCTTCCAATGAAATTTAGTTGATTATATGCATGTACTAAGTTTGTATTAAATTGACCTTCCGCGTTATCTGGAATAAGTCTGACATCAATAACTAAATTTGGATCATCATCGTCTTGCTTTAGGTTACGTTTAGGGGTTGTGGCCGTTGTTTTTGCAACGATATGTAAATTGAGAGTGATTTTATCGTTGGATTTCAACTCAATGGTATCCCATTCGAACATCAGAGATCTTTTGTCAGAGTCTCCAAAGTACGAATTTGATGGGGATTCTGGTGTAATTTTGCCGAAATAATTTAGAATTGCAACGTTATCAATGTGGAAACCATTTTTCTGTTGGATAAAGGTATTATTAGTATCATAATTGTTGATTCTGACTTTTGGTGTAAAGTTTATTGATTCTGAGTTATGATTTGAAATTTCGAAATTTAATATCAAGTGATTTTCTTCCCAGTCTTGTAGAATGGGTTTTACTACGATTCCATTATAATATCTGATAAATTCATTGTCAAATGGAATAAAATCTTGCCTGGAATTTGAATCACTGATGAGAAATTCGAATCCATCCATAACAAGTTTATTATCGTAGTATATTTCGAATATTGACTCTTGTAATTCAACTCTTTTTCCAATAAGTCTATTTGAAAGAGCTAAAACTAAGAAAGAATTAAGCAACATACAAAAAAATGCATCACTTTTCATTTCTCTCGAATTGGCAATCGATAAAAAAATATAATATATTAATCGTAGATATATAATTTATTGTGAAATAACTTGTTGTTTATGGGAATTTATAATTCATCGTTTGTCAGAAATGAATGAATATTTTTATCAAGCAATTTCAATATACTAAGTTCTTTTTTAATTTTATAAAATACAGCGACTAATTAATTTGTGTATTTGTGATAATATATTATCGAAATTCAGAAATATTCAAAGTATTATGAAAAGTGCATTTAAAGCGAACTAACGCATTATTTTAAAGAACATTGCAATTCACGTATTCGATTTTATATAATTTTATTTCCCTGTAAAATAATTCTCTCAAAATGTATTGATTTTGTTGATCTATCTATATAGTGATAAAATATGCGGGAAAAAATTCACACAGATAAAAATTTAAATTTGAATAAATTATCTCTAAGACTGCATTTTTCTCCATCTCTGTCATCTATTGCAAGAAAAAATAAATCTTTTCCATGTGCATTGTTTCAATTATTTGTATAACAATTATTCGACGGTTATTTTATGATAGTTATTTCGCTATTTTTTTTATCAATTATCATTTTATTTTCATATCTGTTACTTGAAATAACACCATTTGATACTAATATTGCTCCATATTCATATTTTTTTGTATCGTAATTAGATGGTCATAGTTAATTTCAATAAATAATCATCTATCACCACCATCGCCAAAGATATCGCCATGTTCTAGTTCTGATTTGCGTCTAAAATCTCGCCCTTTACAATAAAATTAACCAGAATTAATCTTGTCAGAACAACTAGTTGTAGATGAAACTCAAAAAACAACCCTATGTTCATCTGTTCCTTTGGTAGGCACGATTTCATATATTGTTCATCCATGATGACATATGAAATTTTGTAATTCTTTTCCTGATTGATATATTTAACTTCTTCGACATTGATTATATAATATATAGCTGTAAATATCAATTATTACCACTACGAATGAAATCTTGAGATATGAAAGACTAAATTGACAAAAATATTCTGAGTTTTATATTGATAAAAAAGTATTAAATTAAATTTTGAAATACACTGGTTTATGATATGATCATGTATAAATTATGGTTTCAAAAAATCTGGTGCTTTCTTTGAAATTTGAATCACACCTTTCATTAAAAAAAAATTGAGAAAATTTAATTTCGAGATTGAGAAGTTAGATAAAGTTTGATAAAATTATTTTGATCTAACTTATGATCAATTAATTTATATTTTTCTTTTTAGATTTCCATGATTAAAAATAGCATGTGAATTAGGAAATTCTCATCTATTGTCAAGATATTTCCTAACCTCATTATTAAAAGATGATCAACAACGATGAACAAAAAAGAGAGTAAATTTATCAAATTTAAGACGCATCAACAACCAAAATAATGAATTTCCGTTGATTTATCTTGTATTAATCGTCTTAAAACTTGTTGTTTGAATGATTGATAACAAATATTGGATCATTAAGTGCAGCAAAAATCAAATATTTGAACTAATATATTATTTCTTTTATTTTTTGCGTGTATCAGGAGCTGTCGATAAAGCATTTGATAGTGTATCAACTGGAGATCAAATTGACATTGACAATGATAATTTGAATGTGTTTTCGATGGGACCATCATAAATGTATTTAAGATCATTGTTTCATGAATCAAATTTGATTGATGACGCTTCTGGGAAACTATGCTTTGTGGTTTTCCTAAAAATTGTTGCTTTTCGCTAAATTTTGACTATATCACGAAAAAAAGTATATCATAATGATAATTTGTAGTCTGAAAATAAATGGGTAAAGTTTCTTGAGTAGATTTGTATTGGTGGCGTCCCGTAAAAAAACATTAGATTTGTTCCGAGAAAAATAAGTAGAAAAGTCTTTTATTATTCTCCATTTGTCTCATTTATGTAAAAAATTGCATCTTGATGAACATACCTAACAATGATTTACATAAATTTACAATAATCCTATACTAGAATTTCACATATGGTATTTCTATTTTGAAACTATAGATAATTATACATGCAGGATTGGTAAAAGCTCTGGAATCAAGCCCAACTCGCCAGTTGTTGGCAAATTGTTCTCAGGCCACCTCAAAATTTCACATTTTGCCGTATATAACAATAAATACTATACGGTCACTGCTTCCAAGGATGCCAAATCACTTCTGTTTCGATTCCGAATAGAGATTGATACTTTATGGGGTACATATATATCTTATAAAAGAACTTGCTTTGAGTTTAATGCCAAAAATGCTAAAATTTCTCGATGTTGTTTTTATTCTGATTATAATCTGAATTTCAAAAGTCGGGTCTGAAACAAAACGTCACATAAGTGTTCCACACGTTCAATTTTTTCCAAAATCTATGAAGGCAAATCAATTTGATAATTTCGATGAATATGGAAAAATCTATTTTAACATTATTTTGGATGCTTAAGGCCTTTATCTGAAGCATTTTTCAAAGCAGTTTTGTTGTTTTTATCTTTTACTTTAAAATTTATCCTTTGGTTTAATAGGAGATGATTGACAACTTTCTGATTGACACTCATATGAAGCATGAATCAAATCTGTTTTGTTAAAAAAGCTTTTTGCGTTTACATCAATTACAGGAACTTATAAGAGAAGTTAGACAATTTCATTATAAACTTTTTTCTGAAAACCAGATCAAAGCTGTTCCGTTATACTTTAATAGTCGTTTTGGCACAACGCGAGTTTCGTTTTCAAAGGATTCAACTTCGAAATCATTGATGATAATACATGTAAAATTGGACAGAATACTACTTCAGCACCGACAGGTCTGATAAAAGAATTTTCAAAAACTCCACATGTTACAATTACATCATATGCAATCAATGACAACAAGTTTTACAGAGTTATTCATATATTCTGTCGATGTTTTGCAGATTGCGATTGACTTAATTCAGTCAATTCCTGATTCCATCGTATTTATTGATTAAGATTCATTTTGGGGAACATCTATTACATATTTATATATATTAGCATCTGTCAAAATGCTTGCAGGTTGGTGTTTTTCAACAATGAAAAAAACGATTGAGTTTGCTCCTGGCATAAATCTTACAGAAAGAAATGATTTACTACATGATGTAAACAATTTGGTCAAAATAGCACTTCCATATATTATTTATATTTCGAGAATGATAAAGTTTTGGCATATTCTTACGTTGAAGAAATATTTGTATGCGGATTTGATCCTCATCCGAATGATAATGATCGCTTTTTGGTATATACTCATCATCTGTGACTATATACGTTCGTTCTGTATGTATAGAAAAAACATTTTTCGGTAAATCTGTGAAAAGCATGATAAACGAAGATAAAGTATGTAATGCATATAAAAGAGTTGAAGTCATAACATGCCGTCAAGTGTTCTACAACAATAGGATGCAATATATATATATATATCCAATTAGATAAATCTACTAATTTGATATTTGTCATGTAAAAATTTAATTTTGTCATATAAAATTTACATGTCATATTAAAAATAAAATTGTCATTTTTATATATGTCAAATATCAGCATTGAGCAGCATTAACCTAATATCAATTTAAAAAACGGTTGGACAGATTTCTATTTACCAGCAGGCTATCGTTGTGCTATTTTCAAGTCTTCATACATCGATATCAATGCATTAAATTATTTTATAACATTTTCGAAATTTATCAAACTAACATCGAAAGGAGCAATAAATTTCTATTCTAGATCTATATCACCTAATGTTTTGATTAAAGATAGTTTATTAACAAATTGTTCAAAATTGGGAGAAGGTGGCTCGATTTATTTTGCTATTCAAGGTCAATGCGTTCAAAATAGAGTATGCGCATATAAATCAGCATCATCAAGAACAGGCGCTTATTGTAAAATTCAAGTTTCCAAGTTGGCTCAAAATAAAATCCATTGGAGTTCTTTGGCTTTAATTGGCGAAAATGATGATAATTTGAACGGATCTGTAGCTGCTCAGCTTGATAATGGAATATTAAGTTACAATAACGTCAATAGCTCGCATACTAATACTGATGGAGGTTGTATTCACTTTTGTTCAATCACGAACGATAACTCTTCCATCAATTTTTGCAATTTTGCCAACAACACTCAAAACTTGAGGACAAACGCAGCACATTACTCCTCTTATACCGATACTTTTTCATTCGTAATAAGATGCTGTAATTATCTAAATAACCAAATGATTAACGTTATAAATTATGCATTAATAGGAAGTCAGATGCTTATAGTGACAATTTCATATTGTTACTTTGACAATAACACTGGAATTGATTATGCATTCGATCCTAGACCTCCTGGTAAACATATTATTAATAACTGCTGCTTAGGGAACCTAAAAGAAACTATTAGAACAGGAGAAATCGATATTCAACTCATCAACTCAAGTTATGAAAGAAATATTCAAGAATATTATCAGTCATATGTTTGCGAAGCTGAATATCCAATGAGAGTTAATTATATTCCATTCACTGTATTCATTGGATTTTATTTTAATTTTAACTATTTTCTGTTAACTGCAGCTACGCATGTTTTTATATTCCTTGAATGAAAAGTTATGTATATTCTTATTCCAGATCCTTCCTAAACATCATTTGATGATTTTACACGTTATAATTCTAAATCCGGTCTAAGCTGAAATCGATATCAGGAAAAGTGATGTGATATCATAAAAATAGATTTTTGAATAAGTTTGTTTGTCAGAAAAAAAATGTAAACTTAAATAAGGTTAAATCATAACAATCAAAAATAATTAGTTAATTATAACAACATTGATATAAATAATATAAAAACATGTTTAAAATAGTCAAAAATCAGTATAATTCGAGAAATTTTAATGAATTTTGGATTTTTATTTGATAATATCATTATATAGCTTACAATAATTCCAAATTTGCGGATATTTTTGTCTAAAAACTGCTTTATAACGAAAGAAAAATAATAACGTTCTTTTTCACTCTGAAAATGATGAACGAAGAGGAGCTTCACGAACCAATGCCATGCGTCATTAAAGAGTCCCTTCTGCAGATTGGTATACGTGAGGGTTTAACTGATCTTCAGAGAGAGAGGCTCGATGATTCGCAAAAACCAGGAAATGAAGGAAAATCTACAATGTCTTTATCACCACCGGATATTAAAGTTCTCCGCTTATGCTTTATGTATATTAGAAGGATTGACAATCTCCAATGCTATACAGGACTTAAAGAATTGTATCTTGCAAATAATTGCATCACTAAAATCGAAAATTTAGCGGTCCTTACATCACTTACCAAGCTCGATTTATCATTCAACCAAATCAACGACATAGATGACGAAGGTCACCCCTTCAATCCATTCGAAGGCCTTACGCCTTTAGTCAATCTGGAAGAACTGTCGCTCTTCAAGAACAAGATCACCAGATTAGACGAATTCCCAGAGCTGCCGAAGCTTCGCTTCCTTTCTCTCGGAAGAAATAATATCTCTGAACTCAGTGAAGTTCAAAACCTCTACAAAATCAAATCACTCAGAATTCTCACTCTCGTCGGCAATCCGATCGCATCTAAAGATATCTGCAAGTTAACGGTTCTTGCATATTTGCAAAACCTCCATTTCTTGGATTACGTTCGCGTAACTAAGAACGACATTCAGGATGCCCGCGAGCGTCTCTCTGATCAGCTCAATACTCTTCAACAGGCGGAAGACACAGATAAACAATATAAAGATCGCGCGAGAGCGGAAGAAGCGCAAAAGAAGACACTCAGCGACGCCTTCCTCATCAAGATATCAGATCTCAACACTTCTTTGTTCAAAGGCGACAACGATTACCAGAAATTAAATACAATTCGCGAACTCGGCGAACCGACGGCTCTTTTCACAGATGATATCACTAAAGCTACGAACGGGTTCGTGGCCGATATAATCGCACAGGCGCACTCACTCAAGATGGAGGAGGAGCTGTTTAACTCAGCTTACAAGAAAGTTACTGAAGAAAATCAGCAGCAGATGATCCAGGTCGTTAAGAGACTGGACAGGAAGCGTCGCGCATTCCTCATTGAAGCATCTAAAGCGGAAACAATGAATGAGGAAGAAGCACAGCTCGAAGAAGATGAATCACAGAAGATTATGGATGAAATTACGAAAACGGAAGATGAGCTGCTTACAAGTGAATTCGCACTTGTTGATATGGTCGCTGAGATGATTAGAGCTTACGAACTCGAACTTGATGAAAGAATTAATGTAATTTCAGAAAAAATCGCTTTATTCTTTGGTACACTTCGAAACTTGAACAGCGAATACAACGAAAAGGTTAATGATATCTGCATGAAGCTCTGGGAAAGATTCAACCAGGGTGAAGCCGTAGAAGTTTCGGATGAAGTTAGATCTATATTGGTCGATAAGGATGCAATGACTTCAACTATACAGGCATCCAATGAACACAGAAATACTAAGATATATAAGCGCGAAGAAGGTATAGGTAATGCTTATAAGCAGAGAATTGAACAGATGATCAGCACAGCCAAACAAACAGACTTAGAGAGAAACAGAAAGAGAGTTGCTGAGATTACTAAATATATCCAGAACACAATTGAAGCAATTAAGTCCGCAGATGGAGATGATTATGATCAAGAATAATTCTTTATTTATTTTAAACACTTTTATTTAAATTTTAGAACTAAATGTGAATTTTTCTACAACTTCTTACGTCCAAAAACAAATTATTTTTCTATTCAAAAAAATTATTAAGTTAAAATAGAATTCGCATTAAGATATTATGATATATTTGGGGTGCTTTATATGATATGATTAGGAAATTGCGGAATTTGTAAAAAGGAAATAATATATGCAGAACACATAGCTTTTTAATATAAAAATAAAAATGGAAACTGTATTTATTTGTCCTGCTCAGCCTGTTGCATGAGGGTGTCGATGGAGCTTTCGAGTTCATTAATCTTTGAAGACATTTCGTCGATTCTCTTGAGAACTTGCTGGGCCATATCTGTGAATTTGGACTCCATCTGTGAGAAGATCTGATCCATGAAATTTGCGAGATCTTCTGGCTGTGTTGGAAGCTGCTCTTCTGGAGCTGACATATTTTTATTTTAAAAACGTCCATTTTACAAATAAGTTTTATATCATTTGTCACGTAAATTATTTATTTGTCAAACATATTTCATTTTGCAAATTCATTTCATATTTGAAAGTCGCATCTTGCATGGTTTTGCCCCATTTTCAGATTATAATTATGTATGCCCACAATGATAATTTATATAAGGGCCCGACATATGTTCTTACGCCCTAATTCAATTAAATTTAAATCATACGATTATTTTCAATTCAAATTTCAATGCGATTTAAAGTGGAAATAATCATAAGTCTCATAATTAAAGATTTCGCACATTTTTAGGGCGCTTACGCGCCCGTAATAAACTTGCGGAAACTAAATAATTTGACATTTTTATAGCTTGTCATGTAAATTGAAATTGTCAAATTCATTATCATCAGTTAACAATATTAATTTAACTGATTTTAACATATGTTTTACTTTTATCTTTCTGTGTGGCAACTGAATTCTCGTTATGAATTAAATTAGACTAATTTTGAATTTAAAATTAGATTTTATAGGATAATGTGATTATGAATGATTCTATTCTCATGGAAAAGAACTTGATTTTGCTTGTTCGAGGTAGAAACTAGGATTAATATTTTTCAACTTCAATAATTTATGATTTGAAGAATTTGGATTTTAAATTTCATCATTATTTGGAAAGATATGTTGATATCCAAATCAAATATTGTTCAATTTTGATAATTTTGAAAAAATCATTCCGAAATGAAAAAAAAAATTCTGTGAAATAAATACTATAATGGAAACTATATCAAAATTTGCCGTCAAATCAGTCAAAAAAATGAAGAGAGGGAAAGCGAGTATCGATAGCATCGACAGCTCAGATGCTGGAGATCTCCCACTCATGAGTTTGCAGTCAGACAGCAATCTTAAGCAGCTTAGATCGCGTTACAACACTATTTACTACTTGAAAAAACATGATGAAGAAAAGAAAGTATCAACATTCTCACTTTCGAACTTTAATTCTGTTCGCCCAGCCACTAATGATATCCTGAAAAATATTGATAACATTCTTTTGCCTCCTCCTCCAACACCAGATTTTGTTTTACCAGAATCTTCAGCGAATGAGTCCGAACAAACAATGACACGCGCCGATAGCCAGGAAGAATTAATAGATGAGAACTCAATGCCGAGATTTGAAATCAATTTGGACACTGTTGATAATTATTATGGCTTCAAAGATAAATTCAACGAATTACAACTAATGAATCAGATGATGCATCATCAAGGTGCAAAAGCTCTTGATCAGTTTTGCACGAATGCAACTTCAACAAATAATTTCGATGAAGAATCGATGTTAGAGTCACTCAAAACATTTCTTGAGGGCTTTGCTTCAACTGTTCACACACAAGCTGACAATTTCATTGATATGATTTCAGAAAGAATCTCACAAGTAGAAAATATCAATGAAACTCTCCACAACTATCAATCGGAAATCAAGCGCGTCAGGGATGAATCTACATTCTTGTCTATTGAAGATCTTAGGCAAGAATTGCCTTCATTACCAGAACCTGAGCCATATCCGTTTGGTCCTGAAAAAAGAACGTCAATTTACATTTTTCCGGCTGAATCTCCACTCAATGTTGTTTCTCTTGAGAAACTTGGCACAATTTCAGATGGAGCTGATCCATCGACATTAATTAAGCTAAATAACCACACGAATGTTATGGAAACACCATCAGACTTCTTCCAGCAGCCTATTTCGTACACAAACAACAACGACCCATTTGCAACGCCAGAAATCAAGGTAGAACAGCACAGATTTTGCCCAGATTTCTTTGGATCGATAGAAAGGGCAGAAGATGCAGCAAATCCAAACTCTATGCTCAGGACGCACAATTTCAACTCAAGATATCTCTCAAAACAAAACTTTATTTCTTACAAATCTCATTCTTTGCAATCCCGCACGAATACTAACTCAAACTCACAAAACAAGAAATACTTCCAGCACTCACTGCCACAAGTTGCTTCAAGCTCCATTCCAGACTTCTCACCAGATGCTGAACCTCCGCCTGTTCCAGCAAACTTAACACCATTAACTCAAGACATGGTTTTGATTAAGGCAGGATCTGACGCAGAAATTCTTCGACAATTCATCAAAACACCTGTTCAAACGGAACCAAAGTCCGGGATCAGAGTTCAATTCTCATTCTTGGTTCCTGATGATGCCATTATGTCGTCATCAAAAGAATCTGGCGCTGGAGAAGATGATGAAGAACTTCCTCCTGCACCAGAGCTTATTATACCTGATAATGATTAGCTCAACTTTTTGTCAAATAAATTTAAATTTTGTCAACTAAAATAATAATTTTTGTCATGTAAAATAAAAAATTTGTCAAATAAAACCTGCCGTTTTAGCATTCAAATTTTGAAAAGTACTGAAAATATTTTTGTCATGTAAAATATAAATTTGATGAATAAAATTCATAATTTTTTGAAATTAATTTAATTTGTCGTGTAAAATTTATATTTGTCAAAAAAAATGTTTCTTTTCTTGAGATTTATAGAATCAGCGAATGAAACATTTTATTTTGGTGCTATTAATACGCCTATCAATCCATATATGAGTGGCAAACTTCCTGGATTCCATATTTGCCCAAATAAAAAAATTGAAATTCAATATTCTTATACGGAAAGAAAAATTCCTTTAAAGTTCAACCAAACATATGAAAATGGTACACAGTATTATGATCATTGTCACTTATTTGTTAATGAAGAGCACCTGAAAAAATTTAATTCGGTATTGAAACCAAATTCATTTCTAACATTTTACTATAATCATACTATGTCACTATCACCTATATTTTCTAAGCAAGGAAATGATATTCGCATTTTCACACACTTTCAAATAAAATATCCTAAAAATAGTGATCAATTCCAAGTTATCCCAAGTGAATTACAACTAGTAAAACCAGACACAATGTTAAATATATCATTCTCGCTGAATATATTACCTGAAATTTCAGAAACAGAATCTACAAACATTTTACCATCAATACTATATACAGTTTCAGTTATATTGTTCGCCATTGCAGTGATGATGATTGTTTGTTACAGCAAGAATTTTCAAAATATGGAATCATTTGATATTGGAATTGTATGGGGAAAAACTAGATCTTATCCAAATATGACGTTTTTCGTGCAAACAGGTTTAACTTTTATTGCATTTATATTTTGTGTATCATATTTTATTGGAGACAACGAGATAAGCAACACATTGATTTACAATTCTTTGCTATTTTGCGTTTTCATAACGTCTCCATTTATTGCTTACGTTTGCAGATGTTTTGGCGATTTAGTTGGTCATGCAGAGATTTTTTCTCCAGCTGTTTGCCCTTATTTGTTCTTTGTCTTCCCACATAGAGTTTTAACATTGTTGAATTTGATTCTTGATATGTTTAGAGGCCCAAATATGATTTTTTCAATTTTGGGAGATATTTTCTTCTTTATTGCCGCTTTATTCATCGTACATCATGTTTTGTGGTTATATATAAGAATGAGACGCTCAGAAGGAGTTAAGCAGCCAGTTATTCCAAAAGATAGAATGAAATCTAGAATCTGGACGATATGGACTTATATAATGTGCACTATTGCAGCTGTTTTGATTTTCCCTGCTATTAATGATGTAATCACTAATTCATACAACAATATAAGGCCAAACTATCAACTAATGTTTCCAAGTTTGTTAGTTCTTGTAGCTGCGATTTCCATTCCTGCTATAATGAAGACTGCTCTTGCAGTTAAATCAGAGACAGAGTCGTGGCTGTCCTGCATTACATCTGAGGCGAATTTTATTTCAATTTTGGTGATTTTGGAAATTCTTGGTCTTATTTATTTGAATAGTGCTTACAAATCATTCTTCTCTGTTTTGAATATGACTCTGCTATTTATTGGCATAGTTGTCGTAGTATATTTAGTTGCGATTTTCGCATCTTTTGCTTTTGGTCTCCTTTTTGTTTCATATACTTTCCCATTGACTAAACTCAAATAACTTGTTTTGTTTATTATACTTCCCAATTCACAACATTGAAATCAAAACGATTTCATAAAAATTCTCTATAATATCAATAGAAAAAAATACAATATTTAGTTTATATTAAAGCTTTTATTGTCAACTATTAAAATGGCCAATATCTTTAATATAATTAGATTAAATGTTCAAATGATTTGAGCAAATCATATTTGACTTGTGAATTTATTAGAAAATTAATAATATAATAAATTTTATTATTTAAATATATCTGATAATGTCTCCTTCTCAGGAAAAATGAATTTTATTAAAATAAATCAAGTTGATAAAAATAATCATTTTATATTGTTTATAAACATCAAAAATACAGAATACGCATCATTATGTGTTATAACTCTTATATTCGAAGAATGGATCAAAAATTCAGATATTTTAAATACTCAAAATTAATTTTTAGGAAATTTTAAGGGTAATATCAATAACATACTTGTTATAGACGATATAGTTTGAAGTATATTAAATTTAATAGCGTAGAATTAATATAAAATAAATTTTATTTACAAGTTAATCAGTGAGATGTATTTCGAAGATCGTTTTGCACAACTCCGTATCTCCATGTTTGATATATTCCTTTGGAGTCTTTCCTTGACGATTCTTCAAGTTCTTTATAACTCCTGGCGTGTTGCAGATCAAATCCACTAGATCTGGAGCTGAATACATTGCAGCGATGTGCAAAGCCGTGTTGCCCATTTTATTTGTCTCATTGATATCAATTCTCTTCAATGAAATCAAATATTCAAGCATTTCGTATCTGCCGCTTAAAACAGCTGCGTGGATGAGATTGTTGCCCATGAAATCTCTTACATTAACGTTTGCGCCTGCTTGAATAAGATTTTGCAATAATGGCATATCTCCTTGGCGAATTGCTTCAAATAAGACGTTGTAGTCGACGATTTCGCTTGAGAATTGGTTAGAGTTGCAATTAACTGCAACTTTAATGAGATCTGGGTCAGTTCCGATTGAATGGAATAAATTGAAGAGCCTGGACTGATTTTGTTGGTCTTTTGGCAAAGATCTGATTGTATCTATCTCATTAAGGACTGGATTCATCAATGCATTGCGAACAGTTATAATAGATCTATCGATTTGTTGAATTTTCTCTGTAATTTGCTTCTGTCTTTCGATTTGCTTGCTTTGTTCAGCAACTATTTGGCTGAGTGAGTCCAATTGTTTTTCTTTCTCTTTAATTTTCTTTTTCAGATCAGATGTAATGCACTTGAATTCTCCGATCGCATTTGCCATCTCATCGAGCTGTCCGACAAGTATCATGAAGTAGTTTTGAAAATATTCGAGGATTGGAAAATCTAATGTTGTTTTGAACGTTTCTAGAAGCCGGACGGTCCTCGCGATATCGAATTTCGACGATAAGTGGGTGTGTCTGAATACCTCTACCATATCATTTTTATCGAAAACTTTAGCGCATGATTCATAGAAATTAATAACATCTTCGGGATCGAAAAAACGTCCGTGTATCTTGCCGCATATAGTGTCCAGCTTTTTATCGACTGAAGGGTTATTAAGAAGCTCTGTTAGTTCAGGAAGAATCTCTCGAACAGTTGTCATTCTCTGAAAATGAAAAATTTTGTTATTTATGAATATATTTTTGTCTTATATTTTATTATTTAATCTCCAAAAGTTAAAATTCGTTGATCAAGTTTTTATTCAAATTTTTTTTTTTGGGAATTGGAACAAAATCATTAATAAAATAGGTTATATTTAATGAATCTAATATGAAAATCAAACTTTAATTCAATTTAAACATATTTCATTTTAAATACGAAAAATCTCCATAATTAATTCTTCTCACTACTAATTTGAAATAGCACAAATGAAATTTTGGTTCTAGCGGATATATACTTATTAGTGTTCACAAGCAAATTATTATTCTATATATGGAAATCGCGCAAAAGATTTTTCGGTGAATTTTATATAATTATTTTTCAAAAATATTTTAAATATAGGAAATATAATGTATATACACAAGATATTTCCGTTTATTTTTTCATTTTGAATTATATTTTTAAAAATGAATAAAACATAAATAATTTGCCTAATTATGCTATAAAAATGTTATTTTATTCGTTTTTCTAAAATTTTGTTAAAATTTTTATGTCTGATTTTGATAATGAGCAAAAAGAGAAGACAACGGAAGCAGTTTTTGCATTAACAGAGGTTCCAACAGCAGCTTCTCTTCAGGATTATGTTACTTTGGAAGTTGCTCACAAAGCTTACGATGATACTTTATATCGAGTAAATTTTGGCAACAGAAACAAAGTTGAAAACAACATGCGAATCATGTTCGAGAAATATCAAAAGAATTTAGAGCCACTAATACCAATTCTCTTTAATGATGTTCACTCATTTTGTTTTGGACAGGATACATTTAATTTCACGATTCAAAACTTAGACATATGGAAAAATACGTATAATTTAATCTACGAAACAACTCGATCTCGTACATTTTTCGATCATTTCATGGAAAATCTTCCTTATTGCTTATCTCACACAGTTTTATTCGTTTACGCACACATAAATGAAACAATACAAGAAGAAAACAAGATAAATGGTAAAGAAAACAAGCTAATTTTAATTCCTTCGCGAACAGATATAACATTACGTGTTGTATACATTTTCACGACGATCAGACCACTTAGAAGCTACATAGAGGAAAGAATGATGATATTATTCGGTGAAGATGACGTGAAACACCCAGATCCACCACACGAAGAAGAAGAGGAGCAAATAATGCTCGAAATTGAAGACACGCAAAGATTCGATGAATACGCGCCAAGGCAGACCCAAACCAGGTCCCAGCTGATGCTAATAGGCACGTCTCACGCTATGTCTCATAATCCACTGGCTTTAAAACACTCAATTAAGTTCACTTACCCACCAATAGAGAATGATAAAGATTATGCCTATACCATTGACAATTCCGGGGCCAGGAGTTATATAACCGCTGCATTAAATCGAGATGTCGCAGGAAGTCTAAGAGACGTGCTTCATGACATAGCGATTAAGCAGGCCAAGCTTTCAAGGCATTCAAAGATAGAACAGATGAACATAAAAACCAAGAAAGACGCAGTTTTGAAGTCATCGCCTAAAAACATGAACATTTTCATTGAACAGATGAATGACAACCAAAGGCACGGAATATATCACGAAGACCCGGCAATCACACTAGAATTAGCAAAAGAAGTCGAATCAACGAAGAAAGTCGAAACAACGCCAATGAGAGGCAGGAAAGCGTTGGATGAATACGTTGACCATATATTGGTGAACTCTGAAGTAAAAGTGAGGAGAAAGCAAATCGAAGAAACAACTTTGACTCCTGATGTTAGGTTTGAGGCTCTGCAGTTCTTAACTCGCAGAACTAGAACAAGAGATGATGAAAAGGCAGCAAAAATGCCTGGGAAATAATTCAATTTATATATTTATATGAGATTTTTAATATTTTATTTTTGTTTGTATTAAATATTCATTGTATATTATGTATTTTGTCAGTATATTAGTATTGTATGTAGTTTTCACCAGATTGTTTATTTTGTTAAAAATATTTTATATTTTTTATTATTTTCTCATTTCATTCAATATACTTTGACAATTGTTTCGGAATTTCATGGATTTTCTATGTTATCATTAAGTAACTTTAAAAAAATGTGATAAAAAATTATATCTAGGTTGAAATTTATTAAAAACACGACTAATCTATTTAGTATGTTGAGCCTTCTGGTGGCTGCTGTGTGAGTCCGTATTTCTTCATGAGGAGAGAAATATCTGTTAAAATCTTGAGAATTGTTGTTTCTTGATTCCAGCGACCGAGTGTTGGGAACTTGTCAAGGATGATGTTGCCAACTGGATCAACGAACGGAAGATTGACTTTTGTGATGAATTTGACGAATGGAGCCTGTTTCGGATACTTTTGGCCACAAGAGATACGGATAGAGATTAAGCGATTGGCAAATGCTGTTTGTGGGTGACCGATGATTGATCCAATCCAATTTGTAAGTGTAGCATCAGCGGGGTCTTCTAAACCGAAAGAAATGCCAGCTGGAAGATCTTGTTCTTTCTCGCCAACTTCTAATTCTTCCAACAATCTAAAGTTTCTTGGAACTTCGTAACTCATTGTTAAAAATTGTCAACCTTTACATTTGTCATTTTGTCATTTTACAAACATATTTGAAATAATTACATGGCAAAATAATTATAATGAAAATTATCATCAAAGTTGTTTTTGCAATGTAGTTCTATATGTGATAGAAAATGAAATGCAATAACTATATATTATATACAATGACTTATTATAGAGATATAAACGTGATTATTTTGTAAAACTAATCAGCAGAACCTGCTATAAACAATTAAAAATAATTTTTTTCTTTTTTCATGAAAATTTTTAAAATCTTTTACATGTCACATATAGGAAAATTAAAATGATATTATTAGCTTATTTGCATCAATGACAAGACTCCATATCATGGAAGTTTGCATCCTTATAATTATCATATTGAGGTAATGCTATAATTACTGGATACAATAGATATATAATAGAAGAAATAAATGAATTGATTTTTTGTAAATTACTTACATGTCAAATATTTAAACAATCCTAATAATATTAAATAGCGAATTTGTATTTATAACATGAAACTATTTTGTGGCACATAGCATCTCAATATTAAAATAGTGATACAATAGATATATAATAAGTATGCAAAGTGAAATGGAATCCTGTGCCCAATGTAGGGGGAGTAACAAGAAAATAGGGGGTTTACAAGAATGATTTTTGTAAACTGTTTACATGACAGAAAATGATTACAAAATTAGTAACGATTTATAAAAATGACTTCGTTGGAGGAAATTCACCAGCGAATGTCCGAATTTTTGAGGAAGATACAGAATAAATCTGCTGATGGAGATTATGAGTGGATTGATTTTCGCTCATTCTTCGTCAAATTAGCGAATTCGAAATCAGAATTCAGTCCTACGCCTCAAACAACTAAACTAATATCAAAAGTCAAATCAATAAGAGAATTTAACGATAAATTTCCAGAATCTCTCTTCTTATCAGTATTTCCAGAATTAAAATACGAATATCATCTAGAACCTAAACGAAATGAGAAAATAAACTACATACAAAAACGCTACCAACTTACTACACAATACACTATGAATAACAAAACATTTAGTAGGATTCCAGAAGTCGATTTATCAAAAATTCACGCACCAAAAACAACTAGATCGAGCTGTCCGAGACGCAAATCACTACAAAATACGACAGTTGTACTGGATCCAATACAAAAAAAGATAGCTGACGAATTAAAAAACGCTCCAGTTTCTGAAACTACAGTAAATCTTTCATCACTCAGTGAAACCACACCTAAACTCAACTTTAGCAAGATGGTTGACCAAAATGATGCCATTGCTTACGTCTCAAAGAATGATGATGAGGCAAAAGATGTTTTATTTCAATTCGGCTCACTGGATAAAGATAACAGGTATACCTTCCAAGTTCTTCCATTTGCACCTATAGAAGGTGACTTCCAGGCGATTTCGAAGGCTGGTGTCATGGTTTTACAGAATAATGGATATTCAGAATTTACTGCAATGAATAATTTCCTTCAAGAGAAAACTACATTTAACATGATATCGAAAATAAATGTTTTCGCGCAATTCAAGCTCTATAAATCGTTCAATATTTGGAAAATTCGAACAATTAGAAAATTATTCAGCAAAAAGAAAGATTACGTTTCAGATAAAGCGTGGATCACGAAAGGACCTCTGCCGCCGAAGTTTTTTGAGTTTAGAAAGTTAATTCAGCAATTAAATCAATGCGAGCTATTTCCAATGAACACAGTCAAGGTTCACTACTTTAACGTGATGAAACGCGATTTTGAAGACTCAGCGGAGAAAGATTTGAGAATTATTCAAGAATGTTCAAAACAAACGACAAAACTACTAAAAGAGTTTGCAGAAGCCTTATATGACAAATATTTATTCGAATCAACACCAAGAAGCATTGATTTTATTCATGATAAGAAAATTCCATCTGAATTACTTGTCGGAGCCACATGTTTGTATAAACACGGCTTAAGCATTGTCGAAGAAGAGCTCGTTAAACAAGCAAGACAAAGAAGAATCGATATTGCGTTTAATCACGTGAAAGCTTTGAAGCCTTTCATGGCTACGTGTGATCAAAACATTATTGATCTGATGCTTGACTTATTCAGAAGGGAAGCAAAGAAACTTTGCGATATTTTTATCAAACCAAATTTTGAAATTACGTTTAAGGTATATTTAACATTCCTCAACAACTCAATTTGCTTATCTCCGAGTTTTGATGAAGTCAAAGAACTCATTAATCAAACATTAGAATTATATTTAAGATATTTTCATTCGTATATTCGTCCAATTTGCATTGATATGAAGGGAGAAATCCACATGTCGGAGGAAGACATGCAAAATCGAACACCTTTAAGATTAATTTTGAAAAATGATCAAATTTTCAACAAATACTTGAATACGTTCTTGGATGCGTTGAAAGAAAGCTATGACTTAGCTTACAAAACACTTCTCGACTATAAAAACACAACACACAAAATATATGAAATGAATAATCAATGGCAGACGCTTAAAAACACATGCAATGATCTCACTGTGTTCATTAATAACCTTTCAGATCTCAACAAGTTAAAAGAATCAGCTTATTCATTCAAGATGAATTATTCCCATCAAATGATCAATCTTGAGGCCCACTCTTTGCAGGATGATCTTAAAATCATCGTTGACAAGTTAATAGATGACAATAATACAATTTTATTCAGAAATTACAAAATTATTTGTCAAAATATAATTTCTGATGTAAAACAAAGAGCAGATGCACTGAAACTCAATGGAGAAACACTAGAAGACTTGGCTGTCTTCAACCTAGGAATTTCTAATGCTGTTGGCTTTCTTCCTGAATTAAATAACAATATGGCGATTGTTCATTCGATTTATGACAAAGCCCTTGAAATGGGAGACTTTCTGACACCAATTTTATCGCAAAGTCTCGATGAAGTCACAACAGTTATTGATAATTTCAAGAAAGTTTTGAATGATTCTCAAAATATCATGTTCAATCAAAAAAATTACATCAATTCGATCCTATTGGAGCAGCAGAAAGACATAGAGAAGAAAATTGGCATCTTTGGCCGTCAATTACGCGGACAATTTTCGCAAATGGATCCAAATCAGTCTCCAAGCGTTGCAATCTCAGATATCAATGAATGTATCGACAAGATTAACGCATTGAAAGGAAGAATTAAGGAATTCGTTAACACTGCGAGTAGATTAAATTATTCTGGCTACGAATTTTCGCAATTGGACAGAACAGAAGCTGAATTGAAGAAATTAATGCAATATTGGAATGATTATCAGAAATTTATGGATGAATTCAACTTTATTATGGATTCAAAAATGATCGAAATCGATATCAACAGAGTTTTGGAGTTTCTCGGTAGTTACAATGAAATTGACCTAAAGAACATCAATAATTCACTGTTTGATAGGATGGCAGTGCATTTCAGTCAGTTATACGAATATCAACCGTTGTTCCATATGATATCTAAAGTGCAATTTAATACAGAAAGATGGTTTGGCTTCTGCAAAATAATCAAGCAGTCATATGAAACCTTCAAATTCCTTCCAATTCGAAAAATTCTTAATCCAAGCATAAATGAAAGATTTGATGAAATTAGAGGATATATTCTTAACATGCAACAAAGAGAAGACATGATTAATACATTCAATCAGTTCCACGACGAATATTCAAGCTTAATTTTCAAATTCGTTAAATCAAGCATTGCAGGACACAAAATCATTAGTTTTCCAATCCTTGACGAATATATATCAACATGCCAGAACTATTTAGTCTACATCGAGAATGCTTCTCATTCAGAATATTTTGATTCAATCAAACTCAGAGCTGAAGTCTGGAAACACGAATTAAACCAAGCTGTTGCAATATTAAACGCTCTGATTGGCTTCCAGTCCCAATATATCAACATGAAATCTTTAACAATTTCTTTTGAATCTCTACACTTTTCTTCTGAGTATTTACACATCCAGCACATCAAGAACTGGTTCCTTTCCTTCCTGGAAAAAATCACTACAGATCCACATATTAAGAGTCTCATCCCAAGAGTCGAAGAAAGACTACAATCGGAAATAAACAAAAATGAAATCGACGCAATTACTTCGATGAAATCTTTGTCAGCTTTTACAAGCCAGAAATCATTAATGAGCCAGCAATCGCAATCACCTGCAATATCATCGGATATACTTCTTAAAATAACAAATGCTGATCCAGCGAAATTCATTGGCGATTTTTTGGTGAACATTTTAACTGAAGCGACAAAAAGATGCAATTTTGTTATCGAAGAACTCAAAGACATGTTTGACATCCAAAGAAGAGAATTCCCTAGATTATATTTCGCTACAGATCAGCAAATAGCGAACATAATTCTGGGATGCTCAAACTTGAAGTCAAGTGTAGATGACTTGAGGCCGATTTTCCCGTCGCTTTCCAAAGTTCAAATTTCTATGGCTGACGAAGAAAGCATTGTTGGAATCACGAATTTGGTTGGTGAAACTTATCTGTTCGCTGGTGTTTTTCCTGTCGCTAAATATTCAATAACTGGTCTGTTGAATGTCATCGAAAAAGAAATGAAAAACTCAGTGAAAATGTCAATAAACGACGCCTACATTTCTCGCGAATACACAGACATATCCAAATGGTATTCAAAGTATCCAGCTCAATCAGTATTAGTCTCAGAAAACGCTTTCTTCATGAACACGATCAATGAAGTCTTCAACCGAGAATATTCGAAAGTTGACTGGCTTTTGTTGAACCAACATTGTCAGGAATCCATCAAATTCTTGACGAAAGAATTACAATATTTCCCTGACAAATCTGTTTTAATTTCTCTTTTATTAGCCTTAAAGATGAGGCACAGAGACATTTTGTCCGATTTTGAGAGCGAAGCACATATTACTCCTGAATCATTGAAATTCAGAAAACACATTTTCCATACGAGAAGTCAATATGGTGATATTTTGGTGACTTACGCTGACAATCAGTCATTGCCATATTACAGCGAACTAGTTACAGAACCAAGACTGTTCCCATTATCTGATGGAGAAGAGCAGGCTTTCGTTAATTACGCTCATGCTTTAACTGATCCAATGCTTTACTTCGTGAAACAATTTTCACAGAATAGAAACGTTTTGAAAGTTTTTGCTGATTTTATTGCGATGCCAGTTTTCGACATTTCCTATGATTTGATGGATAACTTCATTGTTGCTGCATCTAAGATTAACGCTATTATCAATGTCAACGAATTACCAGTTATTACACCGCAAATCAATGAATTTTTCCAAAGTATTGGCGAAAAAGCAAAAATCGTCAAAGACGAAGAAGGATTTCATCAACTTTCTATTCAAGACAAGTCATTCTTGATACATATAAATGTGGAACAAGTTCCAGCATGGCTCAAGCAAAGATATCGGCCAGTTCACTTGATAAATGAGTCAAATTCAGAATTGATTTCTAAAATCTTGCAAATCAAGAGCGTCAAAAATTTGCCAAAGATAACTGACGTTGATTTAATCTCTAGGGCAATTTTAAGATCAAACTATGATAATATTATCAATCAAACAAATGAGGTTAACACAGGAAACAAGAAGACAAGAATTTTCTTCGATTTCCACGAATTTATTTTGACTGGAAAGTTTGTGAAATTCGACGAACCTGCAAATATCGAAATTCCAGAAACAATTGTTAACAAAGTCAACGCAATTAGAGAGCAAGTTCATCAATTAGACACTGTATCTTCTAAAGCTTACATGCAGGACTTCCCAATCAGAGCTTATTCGAAGCCTATAATGATTGTTTGTCCAAATGTTTTCATTGCTCAATCATTGATTTACTTGGCCTTCGGAGAGAAAATTCATAAAATAACTATCACCGCTCAGCATGTTTCCGACTCTGTCTGCGTGATAACAATAGCTGAATACAGGCCAATTTATTTCGCGATATACAAGAATATTGATGAACAAACAATTGATGCAATAATTATTAATGATTGGACTGTTAATGATTATGCTTCAATTTTAGCACAAGAAAAGCACATTGTTCAGTCACAAATAGAATACAAAGCATTTGTTGAAGGAATGGTTCAGCATAATGAGCATCTATCTGATTCACAGCATATTTCTATGCTGATTAAAAACACGAATATCATCAGATACATAATTGCACATGATAATTCAATATCGATCTCGAAATTGATGGAGTTTGTTTTCACTCATCAATACAAACAAGCAATGATCACTGAAGAAAAGATCCTAAAGACCCCAATGAACGCATACATGCCATTCATTGTTAGTGGAAGTTTGTCTTCAGGAAAAAGATCGTTCACCAAAGATTTCGTCAATGCAAGAAAACTAACAAGAAAAGATGCTATTTTCTATTCATCATCTTTCAACGACAATCTCAACAAAACAATATTCCAAGCTTTAAAATTTATATCAAGAGGTTTATATGGCCCAAAGAATGGAAAAGAGCTCTGGATTTGTATTTTCGATTATCAAAATGCAATTCCTGAAATCAAAGAATTCGTCAAAGCTTTCATGGCATTCAAAACCATCAAAAATCCAGTCGATGGAATATATTACAAAGTTGAGAGAATCAGGTTAATGATAACAACATCAGATCCGAAGCCTTTCTATGAGATGAAGATTCCTATTCATATCATTGAGCAACAAGACGCCAACAAAATTGATTGGTCAAAACTCGAAACGAATATAATTTTTGGCAACAATTTAGAAATCGTCAAAAATATTTTAGAAAGCTACGACAAACCTGCTGTCGTTAAGAGTTTTATTGAGATCAATCAAAACATTGACACCATTGAATCTTTCTTCAGAGTTTTCTCGATTTTCTTCGGAATAGATTTGGCTATGAAAGTTGCGAAAGGTTATGCTATAACAGAACAGAATATTATTGAATTCCAGAAC
The DNA here is from genome assembly GCA_008369845.1 of Trichomonas gallinae. NCBI lineage: Eukaryota > Parabasalia > Trichomonadida > Trichomonadidae > Trichomonas > Trichomonas gallinae. The sequence continues at coordinate 46,607 of MRSU01003007.1, read as the reverse complement.
CATAACTTTTCAGCAGCAACATTGCCTAGAGATTTCAACTTTGTTTCTATCATCCATGAAGTTATTTTACTTCATATCAATGCAATTATGGTACTTGACACTTTCTGCTATTTCAGATGGGTCAAAAACACTGAATTTGTTGTCCTCGATGGTGATTTTAAAGTCGGTTTATTCAAAGCATTAGTTAAAGTCTCACAGAACAAAACAAGGACAACATTTATCATCGATATGAATATCTTAGATTGGAACACTGTTTTCAATTATTTGAATTTCTTCATGTACAACTCTGAGGCTCCTTCTTCTTCAACAGTTTTTGACCAAAACGAATTTATAATTCTAAGCAGCTACATAAACAGTGAAGGTACAACAAAAGAATCATTCGATGAATTACTCAAAATGATAAATTTCTTTGTCATTTGCGATGAAGATCAGCTTTTGAAAATTCCTGAATTGTTCAGTGGAAAAATGATTGTTTTGAGACCGAATAAGTCGATGAATGACAGCGTTTTGCAGTCAACTAATCAATACATTGAGCGTGTTGCACCATATTGCTCATTAAAGAACCAGGAACATGACACAATGGCGAGGAATCTTTGGAGATTGTTTAACGACAGATTTTCAGATTTGACGTCTGAAATAAACATCATTATCCAATTCATGCAAAATATTACTTCATTAAAATCAAAGCTTGACATTGGTGATAAAGCGAATACAATGGTAGAAATAAGTGAATCTGATTTAGCTAAACGTGTGGCTATGCTTGATTCTAAATTAAAAGACTGTCAAGCAAAAGAAAAAGAATTGACAGAATTAAAAGATGAAAACCTTGGAAAACTTACAGAAATCAACAAACTTTTGCAAGAAGAGTTGCCAGAGAAATACAACAATCTCATGAATTACATGAAGAACATGACTTTATCAGAGCAAGCACACGCAATAAAACAGTGGCTGACAGTCCAAGATTCGACTTTTTGTTTCACGAATATTTTCAAAGATATCTTCGGAATTGCGACAACATCAAACTTTGGAGATCCATCACAAGTCAATCCACAGTATTCATTATTAGTTCATAATCTTTCTGGAATAGTTTTAGATTCAGTAGATCCAAACATTGTTGCAAAAATAGCAAAATTCAACTTGAAGGGTGAAAATAACTACACGAACTTGATGAAATCGAGCAATTTTGGTGAAACAAAACTATCAAACATTCCAATAGCTAATAATATTGTTGGCTGTTTGTGTTACATAGTCCAGGCAATCAATTTGCAAGATGAAAGAAAAATCATTTCTCAAGAATTGACGAATTTAAATTCGAGGATTAAAACTAACAAACAACTTTTGAATGGCTACAGGCAACAATTCGAAGAAGCTTCAGAGACAATGAAGAGACTAAATGGTGTAAGCGAATGTCCATCATGGCTCCTGAAAGCTTGGGAAAATGATTCAAATGATGTCAAAAGATTGTTTTCGCAAATTGACTCATTCCTTGAAGTTATTAATTATGTTTTGACTGATTCTATTGAAGCTGAAAGACTCATCAAGCAGTACACAGCTATACAAGTTGCATATTCAAGCGGAATTTCAGCTTTGAACATAGAAAAAAGAAAAGAATTGTTGACTGATTTAGGCTTAACAATGTTTTTAAGTCCATTCGATTTCGTTAAGCATCACATGATCATGCAAATGTTTTTCCCTGTCAAAAATATCAAATCCCTTTTCACTGTTTGCGACAGTGAAGAAAGAACACAAACTAAGCTTTCAATGAAAACTGCACAGTTATTTAATGTTATCGAATTCTTGGATTTAATTGCATTCAACAATTTGCTTCCTTTAAGTCCGATTTTTTATAACGAAAAAGAAAGAGACAACACAAACTTGATTCCTGAGCCAATGACTATATACTATGACCCGCAAAACATCTGCCAGCAACTATTAATAGCAAACTATAATTGTAAGATTTTATTCACGTCATCTGAATATTTGGAGTCATTAATTTCAGCTATTTCAGCTGGTGAAACAATAATTGTTGTCATTGATTCATTAGAAAGCGGCCTTGCTTTTTGCGATCAGATCTCAAACATCCAAATATTACTGCAAGCAACAAGAACTGTACAATACAAGAACAACTCAAAACCAGTTTCTTTTTCGTTCAGAATGTTTGTGATTTCTTTGGTTCCTAAAGAAGGATTTGTAAACAAGAAGAATGTTACATTTGCAGATTTCTCGATGAAAGAGCCAGAAAATACTCTTTGGTTTGAAATCGCATGCGTTTTGTCATCGAACAAAAAACTATTTGATGATTTTGTTTCTTCAATTGACAGAATTTCTATAAAAACAATTGATTTCTATCAATTGATACAGAAACTCACTGAAATGTCACACGACAGCTGGCCAGAGTATTTCGACAACAACCTGAAAATGATGAACTTGAGAAAGTCATTGGATTCACTTGTTCAATTGAAGAAAGACATCACTTCATCTTGCGCAGACTTAGACATGGTTCTCAAAGAAATACACAAATTTACAACATTTGTAACGCTTTGCAAATATGTTGTTAAAGATGTCAAGTCTCCTAATGCAGTTTTCCAGCTGCTCTTATCTATCAAAGATCGAGCAAAAACTAATATGACTCCACAAACAAGTGTCAGAGACTTCGAAGAAATTTTGGTTACGTTTACCTCACTTCTTCCAGCTCCAGACAGATTGCACTTCATTGCTAACTTCGAGCACTACAGGATGAAAGAATTTGTTGACGGAAGAAATCTGTTGCTTCAAGGAACTTTTCCGAATATTCACTCGAAACAGTTAAGAATGGTAATGCCTCAACTGATAAATCACATTATGTCAATATTAACCCTGACGCCAAAAACATTCTTCACACATCCAGCGAAAGCTAACATCCCTCAGTTAAATAATTACCCAGTTGTAATTGCTGTCGACAAAATCATTCCAGCAGATTATGTCGCGAAATTCGTCAAATCGTCAATAAAAGCAAAATCAATGGTTATCGGAAGCTTTTACAGCCATATTCTCGACAAACCGCAGACCATTGATAAACTTATCCAATATATCAAAGGAAAAGGCGAAGTCCTTATTATCATTGTTGACGAATTGTTGGACTATTTTATGATTCCTTCCATTTTGAATTTCACGCATCTCCACAACTTCACTTCATTTTATTTCATCATTCCAGAAGAATTATTAGACAGAATTCCAATTATTCCTTCGGCACTTTACTATAAATTCTCAAGGCCATGCACTATTGGAGGTATTTCTCAGTACATAGAAGAAGTTTCCCCTAATGTCACAGAAATGAGAAGATATGACGGTCCTCTCATTTATTTGCTGATGACAATTTCGCAAAGAAATGATTGCACAATTCCTATGCTGCAAATACCAGCAATTGCTAGAACAGTCAGAGAAATATTCACGAATGGAAAGTTCGGAGATGACAGCACAAGAGAAACAGTTGAGAAATTCACTGAGTCAATTATTTGCTCTTATTTGGATGACGAAGTTTTACGCGAATCAATGATGACGTTAATCAAATATTTCTTCAGCGAGAAAGAGCCAAGAATACCAGGAGTTAGCAGAGTTGACATCAACAACGATGCAGTATACAAATCAGAGACTCCAATCATCCCGGTTAATTCAGGAATGACTTTGAATTTCGGCGAATTGGTTTCTGACAAAGAACCATTTGGCTGGAGAGAAAAAATCGGATCACAAACCCTCTATTTCGAGCTGAATGAGAGACAGAAACCAATTATCTCTGAAGTGGAAAGTGAAAGCGATGGATTTGATCAAAGTGAATCAAATGAGAAAATTGAAGAAAAGAATGATGAAGAATTATATAATGGAACATTAATCAAAGGAGCAAAGCTTTCTAATGCTCTCTTAAATAATGGTTATCTCTCTATCATTGGAGATAATTTATTAGATATCTATGCTTATAAGAAAAACCTCGATTCTCCAAGACTAGATAACTTAGTCAAAGTTGGTGTTTACGATGGAAATCAGTATATTGGATATATTTATATTCCTTGTACTACAGATCAACAGATATGGCAAATGTCTGCCATCAGAATTTATTTGCCTGAAATATGAATATCTATTTTATATGTTTGTTTATATTTAAAAATGTATGTTATTATTGAATTTTAAATTATGTATGACAATCAAATAATATTTATAAAGCATCCCATTTCTTTCTTTGAGAAGCTTCATTTAGTAATTTTGATGTAAAATTAGATTTAATTTATTATTTTGAATCAAGAGCCCAAATACAATTAAAATATCCATGAAGCAACCAAAAATTTAATTGACAAAAAAAAAATTGCTCAAATGTAAAAGTTTTCGATATCGTAACAATGTTTTCTATTATCAATATATATTTCTTTTTCAACAATTTTTTTGTAACAGTGAAAAGTGACAAAGTTGACTAATATCGTTTACTTTATTCATCAAATTCTATATTTTATAATATTGCATTATTTCAAATTGTCACTTTTGACAGTGAAGCAAGAAAAATTATGTTTTTGGGAGACGTATATAGTAAATATCGATTGTGACAAATCGTGCCAAAGTTTGATAACTTTACATTTTGACATTTTTTTTTTTTTCATTCCTTAGTCTATACTCTCAATGACTAAATTTATGCCTGCGGCGAAATTGAAACATCCAAGCATACAAATGAACCTATGCAGTTTATATCTAATGAATGTTGCTTCTCTGATAATCCATTAAATCATGGCTTAGGTCGTTATGTGTTCATTGATGGAAATGTCAAATACTACTCGTATAAAGATGCATTTCCTGATAACAAAGCTATAAATGGTGTGCGCTACAACTTGAATATTAAAGAACATTCTAATACTTGTTTCGATCCTTCGACCAAATTATCGTCAAATAATATTTCTGATTCTACTGAAACAATTGATTATAAGTCAGCAAATAGAACCACAAGTATGGCTACATCAAGTGTTCCAAGTCCTTCAATATGGCGACTGCTATCACACGACTGCCACTCGCTACAACAAAATCTCCATCTGTCAGAAGATACATATATACAGATCATAGTTTTTATTTTTCAACATTAAAGTATTCAAATGTCACGCATCCACCTGTTAGAACACCATCTTCAACCCCTTCATCAACACCATCTTCGACGCCTTCGTCAACTCCCTCATCTACTTCATCATCAACACCTTCATCGACGCTATTATCAACTCCTTCAACAACTCCAGCACCATATCCTTCGAAATCGCCAATACCAAGACGTACGTTGATACCAGATCCAAATATTCCTACCGCCTATACTATGATTTTCACAGAAACTATTTCTAATATTACAGATAGCAAAACGACATATATACTAACTTCAACTGAAGTGCCAGTACAAATTCCATTCGCAACTCCAGTAAGAACACCAATTAAAATCGATAAAGATAAGACTATCACACAAGTTCCATCCAATGGATCAACAGAGGTTGAAATCGAAATTGAAACTCAGATAATCACTGTTCAACATTTGATTGCATATTGTGTGATATTGTTTTTTATCGATATTAAGTGATTATGCGACATTTATTCATAGGAAAATGATATTTTAATTTAGATTAGAAGACAGCATTTCGACTTTAACATTCCATCGTAAGGATCTGTTCCATTTGGAATGAATTTTCCAGTGAAATGCTTGTAAAATTGAGAGAAGTTGAGTTTTCCTTTGCTGGAACCTGTTGTCTCAAGTACAAACTTCGATACATCTTCTCTTAGTGTGTTCTTTCCTTGGAATTTATGTATTGCCCAAATTTCATTGACATCGAGTGCACGTGAGCGATCTTTATCGAATGCCCTGAATATCATCTTATAGATATACACATCATCTTTGTTTATAATACCTTTGACCATGTCCATAAACTCCTGCTTAGTTATTTCGCCGGATCCATCAATGTCTATTCCTCTAAACATGATGTTACATTCTTCATCCGATGTTTTTCTTCCTTCAAGGTCATCATAGAGAACTTTGAACTCTTTGATTTTCATTTTTCCATCCCTCCCTTCATCCAATGCATCAAAGCGCTTCTCTATGGCTTTAATTCTCTCTTCTGCAGACATGCTTTATAATAAAATGAAGTCATCCACTCAAAAGTTGCCTATCAATTATCGGATTAATTGGATTGAAATAAAAACGAACAATTTGATGATACATGTATGAATAATATAAAAATTTTAATCAAAAATCTTTTCTCTCTCAATTATCGTCACTTACAATTTTTTGATTAGTTATGTTTGTTGTTGCATAAAACTAGATGCAAGTGTGGGAATTAAAGTCCATTTGTTAGATTTCTGCACATTTCAAACATAAAAAAAAAATGTTTATCATTCAAATTTTATTTTTCGATTTTTTCGTTCGAAAAATAATATTTGAATGTAAACAATGACATTATATTTCACTTTTTTGTATTTTCAATTCAAATATTCTTGAACATTCAATTTTGAATTGAAACGGTTAAAATTATATCATGAATAAAAGGTGCTTAAAATGATCCAAAATTGAAGGTCCAAGAATAAAAATATTGTTCGATTGTTGTTAAATCTCATATACAAATAATGGATGAGCATTGATATAACCAAACTATTTGTCTCATACAAAATGTGATAAATTTTTAAAATGCTGCGACACGAGGTGCTGATGAGTTTGATGAATGTAAAAATGCATATTTTATGGAATGCAAATTTAAACAAAATAAACTGCTAAAACCAGTAAATGTTACATTAATATCCACCAGCATAGCAGTCGTCTTCCCAGGAACCACTACTTACTACATCCCAAACCAGACAAAAGGGAAAATATCCACATTCACAGATGTCAATGGTGAAAATAAGTACACATTCACTGAAGTTGACATGATTACAATCACAACAACCCGACCCAGTCACAGCAACACCACTACCAACAGCTACTCCACTTCCAACAGCCACACCGGTTAAGACACCTTCCCCATCACCAACTCAGTCACCGAAACCAAGAATGTCGATCCAGAAAGGTATACCAGTGACATTCATCATAACAACGACAGATTCACCAACAACTATGCAAACCAATTCATTCACAATTACTTCATTAATCACAACAGTTGTTAGTGACAAATCAATTATTGAAACAACACTTCTGTTCCAAACAGCAGTTGAAAGAACAACTTCATATGTTCTTGTTATCACAACAGTTCCAATTGAAGCTTCTTTAAACCCTGCAAAGCCATTGAAGTTGTCCGAAACCAAATATGCTAACGCAATAACATATATATATATCTTATATATATACATACACAAACACAGAAACAATAGCTTTGATAGTTGCTCCTTAGCTATCAGGTGAGCACGGTCTTGCAGTATTCTTCATCGTGACTGGTAAGGCGCATTATTTTTGGAGACTCACTCATTGAAATGATGAACTTTTCTATAGCGATTATGATCTCGCAAAGTAGCAGCAGTTTTGGTGAATCTGATGAAACAAGACAGGTAGTTTCTCTTCCTACTGAAGATGGAAACTTATTCCTAGCAAGCAGTCCTGGGAATCAAACAATTACGATTGACGATGAACCGGACGACGATGACATCTATTTGAATGCAGAATTTTAATATAATTTATGACTTGTTTGTTATTTAAACTTGTTATGCTATTATTACACATATTTTAATTTAGCATCAAATTATTGAGCAAAAATGTCATGTAAATTAATAATGTCAGATTCTAGAAAATTTAAAATTCGCATATGATTGATTAAATATGATAATGGTAAAATATATATAGCAAACAGAAATCAAACAAATCATAATGAATGTATTTTATATATGCTTTGCATTGAAAAATGCATAATTTTAAGTTTTACATTTCTTTACATTTTTGTCATGTAAATATAATTAAACAAAATTTTTACGTTTATAAAAAATGTCTTTGCAAACGCCAAGGAGACCTTTATTAAAAGTTCCTTTTACGCAGAAGAAGCTTATTATCCAAACACGTTCTTCATACCAAGAAGCAAGGAAAAATATGAATTTTATTACAACTGATGATGTCAATACTGCAAAAAATAGAAGAAATCTTCTCCTTCAGCAAAAATTCGACTTAATAGCCCATATAGCACGTATTGAGAACTCGAAATGTCACAAAAAATCAGATAATCAAAATCTCATGATTGTAGCATCAATAAATCAACAAATTGCGAGTTACAATCAATTAATACAAGAAAAGAAAGATCAGATAAATGAAATACTGAACTCTGAAATTGCGGCATCAATATCTGAAGTTCAAGAAGAATCGAAAATCTACCATTTAGAATTAGTAAGGCTTAAAATGGAGAAAAGTGATATAGAAAAAGAAATAGAAAAATCACAAAAGCGTTTACAAGAATTACTTGCTGATTATTCTCCAAGACAACTGTGGGTAAGAGAAAAAGATTTGGAGGATATAAGATCTGTTGTTTATAAAAAAGAAAAAAGTGTCCGCCATTTAGAAAATCCCGAAGCTGATAACGAAATCCTTAAACAGAAGAAAGAGAGACAAGAAATGGAAGCTAAACTGAGGAAAGAGCTGAATAAGAAGATCAAAGAAACGAAAAATGAAATACAAAAAGAAAATCGAAAGATTAATCGCATTAAAAAGAGATTGGACAAGCTAGTGCGTGAACATGAGTAGTTATATATTGTTTGAGTTTGTTGTTGTTTATTAAATTATTATTTTAACAAAAAATCAAAAAATTACGGAAATACACATTATGTATTGATTTATGTGATAGATTTTAAGCTTATTTTATATGATTATGTTAATAAATTCAATAATTTTTTTATAAATAAAATATTTTTCTGCTTTTGTTTGTGATTAAAATGGGCTATGTTGTTGTATATATAGTTAAAAATGTTTTAACTAAAATATTTAAAAAAAAGATTAAAACAATTCATAATCACGCAAAAATAAACATACATAATGGTCATATAAATGCACCAGTGCCTATTCGTTAATTAAATCCTCGATTTGAGAATAATTGTGTAATTTTCAGGAGTTCCTGGAGGAGCGAAGCAGTATGAGCAAGGCTTGAACTCAATTTCGTTGTTTCTAACTTGGTCTGCGTGAGTCATAATCAATTTAGCGACTTTCATGTTTTTAGTTGCAATCGAAAGCTGATAAATATTGATTGCCAAGTTCTTTGCGCTGGCTCCGACAGAGAGGAGGAAGTCAATGATGTCAACGTGCTGATAGAAAACAGCGTAGCACAAAGGCGTCCATCCTGAATTATCTTTTACGTTCAAATCATTCACGCAATAAGCGAGAAGAGCTACGCCATCATCCCAACCAACTGCACATGCAGCGTGGAGTGGTGTTAATGACTCTTTAGTCTCATCTATCCTTCCGAAATGTGCTGCATAAAATAATGCTTTCATATCTCGCTCTTGGATGGCCTTGAATGGATCTGGGATAGCTTCTTGTATGCACCATTCGTTGTTGATGTATTTCCTTGTGATATATTGTTCTCTTTCCTTTTCATCTGAATTTGAATTTATTTTGACGTCGGGATTTTTAGCTAGAAGGATTTTGTTGCATTCACCTTGTAATTCTTCGATCATGTGTATTGTGAGCGGATTCATTTTGTCTAAAGTGAAAGATCTGACTTTTGAATTTGTAGAAGACATTTGCCTGTGAACACCCGAACATTTCAGGCACAAAGGAGCTGCCCAGTTGACAGAGACCCAGGTGGCATCAGGACAACCGCAATCCACGCAAGCAAATTTTGATGTTGTTTGTTTATTCTCTCCGAGGACATTTAAGTTATGATTAGTAAACAGCTGCATCCATTCATTCATGTCGTGTTTCGATAATGTCTGGAATTCTATGATTTCCGTTGGTCCTTGAACTTTAATCGCAAATCTTCTTCCTTCTTCGCGTTTGGAAACTGTGACAAGTGGCAATACCCACTGTTTAACTACTGTCGACCCATCTTCGCCCGGTCTTTCGAATTTAAGGAGTGAATCTTCAAAAGACATTTTTCCGCGCTGCCATGTAGTAGAGCGCAATGGGTGTGGTTCTCTAAGCCAAACAGTATGATTTGGCTGCGACAAACTGTTAATTACTTTTGAATTCGAAATAAATCTCAAATCCCAGTATTGTGCAGCGGCAGCGGTTGCACTGTTGTTTGCTGGGTCCTGGTTCAGGTCCTTGCTCAGCCAGTTCTTTATCGCGCGATAATAATCATTTGAAGAATTTTTTAGATCATCGAAGATAGTTTTGTTGGAGATAATGTATTCACCCATCAGATCCCCAACCAACACGAGGAACTGAGTCATAGACAACATGATAGAAGAGTACAAAGTGTTTTCCGCAATCTGAACTTGATTATTCAACGAGAATAAAAGGCCAGACTTCTTCGTAGCTGCTTTAACGAACGAGCTTTCGGCTTGCATGTAGTCTTCCCGATTCGATTTGTTAGTTAACTGGCCCAGAGCTTCAAGTGAAGTCTCGAAAGAATTATTTGCATCGACAAATTCCTCCGAAAACTTCTTAATAGTAGGTAATACGACTGATTGAAGCGCTTGCAATGAAAATCTCGCTTGTGACATGAATTGTGTTCCAATTGTTTTCATCATGTGACCAAACTTTTCGATTTGCTCGCCAACCGTGTTCGCCTTGTCAACACCAGCGAGTAATGTTTTCATTTGTTTGAGTTGTAATTCGATTGCACTACAATTAGATCCGATTTGATTCATAATTTCGCTCGCTTGCTGCAAAGTTTCAGTATAATCGAGCTGCTTCTTGGCGCGGTCGAGGATTTCGTTCTGGAATGAATTGTCAGTGTCCAAAAACTTGAGATCAATATATTGTTCAGTCATTTTTTTTTTTTTACATTTTATTGGCGCAAAAAACAACATAACAATTTTCTTTTCTAAGTCCAGGGAAAGCAGTAAAAAACTGTATTAATATATAAATCAAATGCCAATTGGTTAAAGGGTCTAAATCCATCTAAAAACACATTTATCAAACTAAAACTGGACATAATGATATATATATATATATAAATTAGTAAATTTGATATCATAATAATAATTATATGTAAAATCTCAGGATATATCATATCTATACTCTGCGCGCATATTAAAAAAAATTGATAAAATTGATAACAAAATTTGATCAAAATAAGATTATTTGTCAAATAATTGATTATCTAATATACGCAAAATTTTACTCCAGAAATAACACCATAAAAGCATTCTATTGGGAAAATGCAACAAAATAATCTTTTATAATCGACAGATTCAGAAAATTTTCAAAACAACGATAGCCGTTAAAAAAGTTGAAAAAATGCCCATTTTTTAGATTTTCATCAATTGTTCTATTTCTCAAATCTAATATGTCCATTGTCTTCAACATATGAGACAATGGGGTTTATAGCAATAGGGTCAGAACATGGTGTTGTCGGTGAAGTTCATTTTGTGATCTTCACCAACCCAAAATTGAGGAGTTGTATCTTTAAATTCTGGGGGAAATAATCGTTTTTTGGGAATGATGGAAAAGATGTTTTGGGTAGAAAACTAGCCCAATTTCTACGCTATATTTTTGGCAAAATACCTTTTTAAACTCTGTTAAATATCAATTATATACTCTTCTCGTATTATTTCTCATATTATATCATATTCTTGGATTTTAACGGAAAAGTGACTTTTTCATTTTTTTTTTCTCGTTAAGCTTCTATAGAAGCGAATATTGATTAAATGATGAAGTGCATATATTCAACTATAGCAGATATTTCATGATCCTGTTATAACAATTTTAAGAAATTAGTGAGATAAAAATTGTAGCAAATGAGCTTTTAAAATTTTCTTCTTTTGGAACACAGTTTATATATAGGTATTTTTACTACATATTAGTCATAGAATAATGGAAACAAATATAATGAAAGCTAACCATTCTATATAGGTTGATTATTTGAGCAAAAGCAATGAATGATTTTGAGATTCATGTTATTATTCCATATTAAGAGAAATAAAAAAAGTAATAAAAATCTATTTTTACAACAAATAAATAAACATTTCCGTTATTGGAGCGGTAATTCGTGGAGTAAATAAGAGAGCTCTTTAGCATCTACGACTTCCTTTGCAAAGAACTCTTGGAACTTCTTGTTCGTGAACAAAGCATCAGACATTTCTCTGAAGCAGACAAACATCGGCTCGTAGTCAGTTCCTTTTGCCTTGACTTCAGCCAATCTAAAGAGAATTGCCATGGAGAGGAAGCATCTAATGTCCTTGCTGATGATGAATCTCTTGTTGCAGATGATGGCAACAATTTCCGCAAAAGAAAGTTTTGACGATGCAACTTCGAAAGCTTTGAAAGCAGCGAGAATTCCGCTCTTGGCGCCTTCAGTTATAACTGATCTGCTTGCTTCGCTAACAGCAATTGCGACATCACTCAAGTCGAGGCGCTGCATGACTTCACTCCTTGGAGCATTCGCCAAACAGTGCAATGACTCAACATCTCCGTTCAAAGCATTCTGGTAAACAGTTGACAGATTAGTCAGATCACCACCATTTGTGACATCGATTATACAGTCAGTGTCTTTGAATGTCTCGTCATATTTGAGGATGAAAGACGAGTTCTTTGGGAACGTCATTGGCGGAACTGATGGCAAAACTTTCATGATAGAGTCGACCAATCTCTGAGGAAGAGGCTTCGCGCACCTCGCGAACAATGATCTGTAGAATGTTCTGCTGAATGACGGAGTGTAAAATTGGTACTCATCCTCTATCTCATAGTCAATCTCCGTCTTGTCTTTGAAAAGAACAGCTGGGAAAGTGTGCTTTATCACGTACTCTTTGAGTTTCTCTGTTTCTTGTTCCGTTGGATCAATGAATTTGAGATAGAAAGCCATAGAATCCTTCTTCTTTGCTGCAGTGAAAACCCATGATCTGGAGGCCTCAGGAATACTGGCAGCGACATAATGTTTCTTCTCGCGTCCTATCATAAGGAATTCGTTCGGCCAGTTATAGTTGGAAGGAAGCAGTTGATTTGGCTCAGTGAAATCATCTGACTTCATCGACGAGAAAATCGTTGCCAAGGCAACTTTGCACTGGTCAACAGATCCAAAGTCGCTCGTTTTAACTGGCTCTTCAGACAAAATTTTCTCGCTCATGTTTTTGTCCATATTTACAATAGCATTCAACACAGCTCTCTGTGGATATATTCTGTGTGTCCTTGCTGCCTCAAACAAATCGCTTTTTGGCACCCTCATGTCATCCAAGACTCTGTCTACAGCATTTGCAATGTGTTCTGGCATTTTGTCGTAAACGCATCTGATAGATTTGAAGAAAACATAAGCAGAAGCTGTCTGTATGTCATTAGAAGCTTTAATTCTTTTAGCAATGATTTCTTCATCGAGTTTGATGACAAATCTCTCGCAGTAGCAAAGAGCTCCGAGAAGCAGTTTGTCATCTTTGACTTTGTATAAAAAGTCTATCATTTCTTTTTCGTTCTCTCTAGAGAGCTGTGTTTTCGCGTGCCAGAGGAATGATATCAAGTTCGCGAGAGTTGCTGGCTCCGCTGCTCTGCATTCTGGGGCCTGGTAAACATCTATGTTATAGTCAAACTTATATGTTCTTTCTTCTTCGGCTGGTTTTGTTTCATCACTTTCATCGAACTTTTCGACAATAATTTTAGCTTCTTCGACTCTCTTTTTGACTTCTGCGTCGTTACATTCAGCCAAAGCAATCAATAACGGTCCATCTCCTTTTTTGAGCATCCACTCGCTGACTGGATATACTTTAGCGCACTCCCTTGCCCATGGAATGTGATGGCCGATGGACACGAAACTCAAGAATGTTTTCATTTTCTCCAAAGGTTGGCGAAGCTCTGTTGCCAAAATTTGAGCGACTTCTCTGTCATATCTCGCTGCCTGTATCATTGCATCCTTTCCTAATTCTAAAGCAGCTTCTATTCCCTCCAGTTCGAATATCATTCTAAAGACAAACGTTGAATATCTAGGCGCAAAGTTTTCGCGCGAAATTAAAACCAATAATGCTTTCATTGTCTCTGTTCTATACTTGATGTAGAGATCTATAGCGAAAGGAACAACCGTGTCTGGGAAACTCGTCGCGAACAATCTCAAATAGCGCATCAAAACGATGCATTGCATGTGGTTGCAGTTGATTGCGTGAGGGAAGAGTACTGCCAGTGTTTTAATCAATTCTAAGTTGAAAATACCGTATTGAGTATGTGTGAATGGCGCGCGCGATGCGAAGAAGAGTTTGTTGATGGACTGCATGTCTATCCAGTTGATCTTAGGCAGGTTGTCTTCCATGTCTATGTTGACTCGCAGTGGCTTCGTTAATAACTTCGCGAGACTCAATAATTCTTCGTATAAAACTGGAGCACTCGCACGCGGTCTGAGTCTTAAAGACCTGAACATTCCTTGAAGTGTATTCGGTGGGATCATTCCGTATTGCAGTAGCTCTAAGGTAAAAGGTACTTCTGGAGATCTGATTATTTCGTAAGCGCATTGAGGGTTAAGGATCCAATCTAATGAACCCAGTGAGTGCTGGAACTTGTATTTCTTGGTAATTTTGAAGATTAATTTAGCAACTGCTTGGTTTTTCGTTGATACAAATGATTTGACAATTTTTTCAACGCCAATTAGCTCTGTAGTAGGGAAATTGTTGATAATTTGGAGTAATTGGTTCGGCTGCATGTTGACTTGGATTACTTTCTGTATGAAATCTTTGGTCCATTTTGGATCTGCGTTGTACATCGATTCTTCGTATTTGTCAAGTATTGTGAGTAAATATTGAAATGTTTTGTCGCGTTGTTTGTAAACAGAATCGAGTATTTCTTGAAAATCTGTAAATAGATTCATTAAAAGTATTTTGATCGAAGCATTCCTGAAAGCTTCAAACTCACTCTTGCAGTCAATAACATTTTGTAGTTCCGAAGCCTCTAAATATCCTTTTGTCACAGCTTTTCCTAATGCTAGAAGCAATAAAGCCTGATCGTCGCTGGTGTAATCAGATAAGTCTCCAACAAGTCCGCTGCATAATGATTTCGCTAACTCTAGAGAAACTTTTCCAAGTTGAATATTTGAGTTAATAAAAGCAGACAAAAGCTCTGGTTTGTTCGTAATTGCGAGAGTATTGATGAAGTCATCTATTTCTATTGGTTCTTCTGTTTTCAGATGAATAAGAAAAGATTTCAAAAAATCAAAATTCGATTTCGTTAAAACTACTGGAATTAATTCCTGCGGATGCGCGCTAACGAGATTTGCAACAGCTTCTCCGAACTCAGGAGTCATCATATTGACCAATAATGCGTCGCATTCTGTTTCATCGATATGTTTCGAAATTGACTGCCAAACGAACGGGAACAACAGCTCCTTTTCCGCAGTACTCGTAGAAGAGAGGATGTTCAGCAGCATCGGCGAGTATTTTTCTTCAACAGATGGAATTTGTCCATTAATTGCGAGCGACATATATCTTAAAATCGGGCATAAATTTAGTGGATTCTGTTCCTCTTTGTATATTTCGTAGCAACCTTCGAGAAAATCTATTGGCGAATAGGTAATAATAGGTGGAATGATTAAATCAAAGAAGTAAAGAGCCTGTTGATTGATGTCCTTGTCTTCGTGGCGAGTAAACGGGAGGAATGCACGTATATAATCAAAGAAAAATTTAGGAGAATAGTGGGGCGAACATTTTATGCAGATAGAAATATCGAATTCCTGCTCGATCGCTTGAATAAACTGCTTAAACTCTTTCGAATTCTTGCAATTCTCCATTTGCTGAGCTTTCTCAAGATGTTTTTCGACAAGTTCAGCCATGGAAATATTTTCTTACAAAAATGTGACAATTTCATTTCAATCGAAAAGTGAAGAGCTCCAATTTCACTTCTATTTTCGGCTAATTTTGGTAAATATCAAGATTATTTCATCCAAATATGCTATATTTAGAATTTCAGCAAAACCTATCAAACAATTTTTATATGTCAAAATAAAATTTACATGTCATATTTTCAATTTATGAATTTCTTTTCTGTTTTCGGCTACTTTTGGTACAGATCATGAGATAACTATTTGTATAATCTATATTTAAAATATCAATTGTATTTATATGTCAAAATAAAATTTACATGTCATATTTCTGATTAAAGCTGATTTTGATATAAATCGTGAGTAAATTCTCTAACAGTGCAATAAATAAAATATGAAGGTATCATATCAAACCCTTGTTAAACATGAATGTTAAATTTACATGTCATTTTTTATTCAATTTATTTCACTTTTGATTTTTGCAGATTTCGATGCAAATTAGAAGCAAACTCATTATTAATTCTATATTTCAAATATCAATGTTTAATGCGATATGATTTTACATGTCAAATATTGGATTTTATATACAAAGATTTTCATTTGATAGATTTACATGTCAATGAAAATATTTAATTTCTTATTCTTTTGATAATTCGATTTCAATCATTATTTTTTATGTTAATGACATTGTAATGTTTCAAGGTTGCTACAGGTCATATGGAAAATTAATGAAATCATAAGTCTGTCGACTCAGTAAAAAAATTCTGATGCTGTCAAAAATAACGATTGACGATTTTGAGAATTTACGCGTCAAAAAATTTAATCAAAATTTCAGATATAATCATTTCTCCAAAATTTAGAATAAACAGTATTCCATGAATGGTATTAATTTGCGTGGTTTTTAAACTTTAAGACCAATTCTGAAGATATGAAATAATAATTGGCAACTTTTCTGAAATAACATGATATACGTATTGATCAACTATTGTATAACGCAATCAAAAGTGACTCAAGTTCAGATTGCAACTATGGATGATAAATTTTCGATAGCTGAAACTTTCAAGAAGAGAAGATCTGAAAGAAGCTATCAAGGTGTCCTGAGTGATGAGGAAATGGAGCTCGTTAAAGAAATAGTTGAAGAATGCAACTTTATGCAAGCACCGTATAAAACTCCAGCAAAAATTGACCTTACTGAGCCTGGAATTGGACGCCTTGGGGTCATTAAGAATGAATCAGGATGGATCGTACTAAAAATACCAGAACATATTACTGATAAAGATGAATTTACGAAATATACGCTTGATGCTGCATACAGGGCTTCCATAGCAGTTCTTAAGATGGTACAATGTCACATCGGAACTGTTTGGGCTACAGGATCATTCCAACACGCAGAAGCTGAATCGAGATTCCCAGGATTCAAGATTCAGTGTGCTGTAGCTTATGGAAAGGTTGCTTCATCTCTTAGATTCTTCGACAAGGCAATTAAATTCTTCGTTAGCAATTCAAGATTAAATTTCGAAGAAATTTTCTATAACGAGAAGCTAAATGAGCCTCTAAAGCAATCGGATGAAGGAAGACTCATGGAATTCCTCGAATGCCTCAGGTGGCTTCCTTCAATGGCCAACAAACAATCGTGGAGAATTTCTTACAACTCTGATGGAAACAGATTTAAGATCTTTGATGCCATTAATGCACATAATAATGAAACTACATACGATATGGGAATCATGATTTCCGGATTCTCTTTCTACAGTGAAGGAAATTGCATTATCGACATGACACCATCAGATGAAACATTTCCAACTGGAGGAAAGTATATATGCAGCATTATCATGCCAAAGATGTATTTGGAATAGAGTATTGATTAAACATGATATTTTCGAATTACGTAATCACAAAGCAGCAGCATTATAATATAATATTGATTACAAATACATTTACAATATTTATGCATTTCATTCTAGATAACGACTCCAAATTGTTGGAATTTTTATAATATTCATTGATCTTCTATATATTTATAGTGAATCCTTGAATAGTTCAATCTATTCAATCTATGATACATATATATATATTGCATGATACTAATTATAGATTTTTATCAACTTAATATGAAAGGAGTAATAAACTTTTTCTTTGATGAAATATGATTATCTCAATTAGTGCTTTATTGTAATTTAATATAATATCATAGAACTTGATTTCTGGAAAAATGTCATTTTGATATTTACATTGTCAAAAGTGTGTATTTACGTGACAAAATTATTGTTACATTATTTGTCACTTTTCCATACCGTTTTTGTTGTTTTCTTGTAGATGGGAAAAGAAAGTGCACAGAAGAGAATCTCGGAGCAAATAGAGAAAATCAAGGAATCTACTACTGCGGAAACAGATAAGCTCAGATTGCAGCAAAAAGAGCTGATCAAAACATTGAAATACGAAGAAGCTACAGAAATAGCAAAACAAATTGAAGAAATCAATAAATATGCATCTGAAAATAAGTTTGCCGTTATAAGAAATGAGTTTATCGATGACTTAAATGAAAATTTGGAATTAAAAAACGCCGAATCTGATGATTTAGAACAACAAAAGAAGTACGACGAACTAAATATTAAAATTAAATACGACGAAATGTTCGATGACTTGAAGAAGCAACAAATTGAACGACTATATCAATTTGAGCAGCAATTTCTTAAAGAAAGAGAGGTAGAATTCAACAGACGCGATCCAGAGCAAATTGAATTACGCGAATCATCAATAAGAGCAGCGGAAAACGGTGATTTCGATACTGCGATGAAACTTCGTGATGAAGCGGTTAAATTAGGTCTAGATAAGATGGAAAAGAAGACCGAACAGATGAATAAACTTTTTGAAACTAGACGCAGTGAACTCATGAATAAGTTTGGACAAGAAATATTAGGATTAACAAGACAATTAAACACTGAGCGTGCAACTTACGTGAAGAAGCACACTGATAAGCTCTTAGATATCAAATCTACTAGAGAAAGTGCCTTAAGTGCCCTTTGTCAGCAATATATGAAAATTGTCGCTAAATATGTTCAGGATGATACAGCTCTGAGAGGTGCAAACGAATTACAAGAACTATACATTACATTCTGTAAGGATAATGGCCTAAAACCAGCAACCTTTCACGTTGAGCAGAATCTCAACACTAAAAAGAAGCTAGGAAAAACTGCTAAGTGATGTTTATATCGCACCAATAAATTTTGTTCAATAAAAATGTTTTCTCTTTGAAATAATTTTTTTTGAAATTTTTAAATTCAGAGTTTTATATAAAATAATTCAATATAAAGTCATATCCCAAACTTGTTAGCTAAAATTCATAGCTCCTGTATGTATAACTTAAGAAGAAAAAAAATATATAAATTGTAATATGGTTTAAATATACATACATGTTTATAAATCAAACTAGGGTAGAATAGTCTGTGATTCTGAGCTCTTTGCCGTGTGGAGATTTTGAGTATTCTCTGGATTTTGATTCTTTCTTTGGTGTAGTTATAGAACGATAGTTTGTTGTAGTGTTTTTGGAATAAACATCTGTCTTCTGGGCAAGAATACTGATTTCATTCTTTGTTTGCTTGATTTTAGCCAATGTTGTTTCGTGTTTTGAGTCAATTGAAGATTTTGATGGAGAGCTTAATGCTGACAATGACAGATCCGACTGCGATGGATTGCGATGCGGTGATTTATATGGTGAAGAAGTAAAACTCATCAATAAAACTTAAACGTACAAATTGTAAACAAAAATTAGTATCGAATTTGACATGTAAACATAATATCTGTCATGCAATTAAATTTTTAAAATGTGAGAAAACTATAATTATGAGGCTTATGATTTTTTCACTTTAAATTGCATTGAAATTTGAATTGAAAATAATCGTATGATTTATAAATTATATTTTTGGCATGTAAATTAACAATTGTCAACAAGATAGATTGTTCTTTTGTAATATTAATTATCATATTTGATTAAAGCGAACTTTATAATAAACAATAAAAGACATATTCCTTGGGTTTGGAAAAGAAATATAGAGATGTATTCTATTTTATTTTAGTCCCAAAAAAATTTGTTTGATTTTTCATTTGATAAGAAAATAGATAAAGATTTGTTTATTAAGTGGCATTAGATCAGATAGAAAAATATCATAATTAACTATTATATAAATTTAATTTTCATTATCAAGGGCAGAACTTATCAGTGGATTTTCATGATGAAATTTTGACAATTGTCAAAAAAAGTGTTAGAAAAGATATAAAAATTCAAAATTTTTGTCAAAAATCTTTTGCAAGCCAGCAATAATCCTCTTTTAACTAATAGTTTTCTATTGAAAAAGAGGACAAAAGGCGTAGGAGCAGGAGAATTCGTCTTATTATCACGATCTAATGGAATTTCATTCTTTGTTCTTGAAACCAAACCGGATTCGCAAATAGTTTGGCAATACTTTTTAGATAACAGGCCTCCCCGAATTTTCAAAACATTTCCTGTGCATCCATATATTGTTGCTGCCACTGTATCATTGAATAATGATTTCATTATCTTGACTTATTATTCAATCCACAACGGATTTAAAAATCAGTCGCTATACTACACTATTTTATACTCCATTAATACATATTTCCAGCATCCTGTCGTAAATATCTCACAAACTTTTCCATTAATTTATTTTGGAGAGACACCAAACAAGTTTTACTACTATTACTCATCGAATTTCGAGATATGGGAAATACAGCAAACATCAGATGATTTCATTTTAAAACGAATTTTAAGAAATCAGCAAAATATTATTTGGTTTGCCACGAATAATGAAAATAAACTTGAATACGCATCATTCAATGCAGAAAATTTAAAACTGAGTCTATTTCTATCAAATGATTTGAATTTCTCAATTCCTGCGCCAAAACTAGGAAGTATTAACACTTTTAAGCATTTTCATGCTCACAAGAGCCAGGACGTTGTCATGTACTCAAATGGGTCAATGATTGATATTTTATTCCCAAGATCAATGAGAAAACTTGTTTGGAACGTGGTTTCAAACCAAAATCATCCAAATGGAAAGAAAATGTCAGAAACAACGTTGTGGAAGTTCTGCGCTTTAGAAAACGATCTGCTTTTTCTACTTACTAAATCACCGCAAAATGATTTTATTTTATTTTTGATTCTAGTGGATCATCTCGGAATTCCTCGCTCTTTATCAACTGCTCTGCTACCACAAGATTGCATGGAACGAAATTTCTTGAATATTAGCGATAATTCAATTTCTTCAATAGATATCAACGATGGATCGATCAAAGACTTCGATTTTGATTATGAAAACTTTATTAAATTCCTTCCAGAAACATTCCAGCCTCTTCTACACTATTCAACACATAAATCTGGCAAAGCAACTAAAATATTTCGTTTTGTAACAAAAGATGTTTTGCAGGAACACTGGAGTAGACCAATATTTGATGAATACTATATATCAATGCTGTCTCGTGAAGATTGCAACACTTTTTGCCAAATTTCAAAAGCCTTGTTAATGACATTCACTAAATTCCGTATTGAAGGTATAGAAAAATGTAGTCCAACACCATATTTGAATCTTGGTCAATATCTAAGAGGAAAAGATATTCCTGAAATCTCAGAAATCGAGCCTCCTTACAAAGATGTGCCGGAGGATCTACAGTTCTTCTCACTAATTCAGTATTTTACTGATAAACTCTGGATTTCAGAAAATTCAAAGATTCCAGAAGATTTTCTTAAACATGTTTATCCAAAACTTTCACCAACAGTCTCAGAAAGCTGGGTTTCTCGCGAAATTGCTCCATTCGAGCTCATAATAGACAAAGACAACAAAACCGAACTTGATTGGTGGTCTTGGAGATCAAATAGACGCGAAATAGTATTGGAATTTGGCACAAGCTGGATGAACCTAAAAGAGAATGTTTTCACGTTCGCAGCACCAGATGGTTATGCTAATGAAGAAATTATTGATTTTTATAGTCATCTATTTTAATTTGTTTGTTGTATAATATTATAAATCCTATTTGTATTATCATAATCTATAGCATTTTAACACTATTAGATATATATCAAATTTGAAATTTAATCAAAGTTATCATGAGCAAAAATCAATGTGAAAATCATATATAAAACATTGAGATAAGATAATAGTAAAATAATTGCAGTGTTTTGATAATGTCGATTTTAAAATTGATATATTTATAGAATTTGTGATAATTTTGATTTGGTAATGTGAAAATCATATATAATTTGTTGTGTATTTTATTAATAATTATAATTAAACTAAAAATGTTTATAAATTATTGAGATTTTGCTCACTTTTCATTGCAATAAAAAAATTTTAGTTTTTTATTTAATATAAAAAAAATGCTTCCAAGACGAGCTCCTCGTCCTAATAAAGGATCACCGACAAAAAGCATGTCAGTGCAAGCTGATGTCAATGTTGTACCTCCTCGTGATGATTTAGTTCCTATTCAATCTCCCGAACAAAATCAAAAAGCAAATGAAGCTAAGCAAAGTCACATCCCTGCTCCTAAAAGTCGATCTAGAAACGGTGTGAGTCCAAGAAATGAAAATACAACAAAATCTGAGCAAAATCTTCCCAAAAAATCTCAAATCCCGCGAAAATCTACACCAAATCACGAAGTAATCAACGATTTCGAAGCAGTACTTCGTCAAAACATCGAAGAAGAAAGACAAAGATATAACGAAAATGATCAGAGAACAGATAGAGAGCGCACACCACTTTCACAGCGTAGAATTCAGAAAAAGAAAGTTGTTTACGCGGATTCAGCTGTTAATCCAGATCAAAATATTATTTCCAATAAATCAGGAAATTCTAGCGATATGGAATCAGGTGGCATAGATGCACCAAAAATCAAAAATCTTGAACCTTCTAATTTTTCATATTTTGATCGCTTAGCTTATGTAGACTACACATTACCTGTAGAAGAATCTAAATAAAGTTTTATGTTTGTTTTTCAACTAAAATGTTTCATTTTTTTATCATGAGTGGCTTTGATCCATTCAAAATGAAAAAAACAACGCCATCATTTATTCAGAGTGTTGAAAACGAGATTGCTGAGAAAAGAGCAAACATATCACAGAATTCTACGCCAAGAGAATCATCGAACGATATTCAATATATTTCAACTTCAGAAACAACGCCTAAAATGACTCCAAATAAAGATTCTTCGAGTAGTACACCACATAAGAAACATTTATTTTCGATTAATTGGTCTAAAAAAAAATTTGAAAGTTCTGATGATGAAGATATTAAAGTTATCGATAATAAACCAGCGCCAAAACCAAAGAAATTAGATTTAGTATACAATCAAATAGTTTATTGCCCTGAATTGAAGCAGCATATGGTATATTGCGGGAAAAATTCCTATAATAAATGCATTTGTACAGCTTTTGATAAAGTATCTATATATGAGATCGAAATTGATTCATTGGAAGCTAAAAAATCAAAATTTATTCCAGATTCGTTTCACCAACTAAATCCAGCAATAATGGATCAACCCTTGTCTGAAGAACAGTTCTTAGAAATGTGTAAACAGTATCCAGCGCAAGATTACTATGTTATTGAAGATAAGAGAAATTCCAATTTTTCAGATTCTGATTAAATTTGTTTGTATTGATGCCACCATGTTTTTTATTCATGTTCTAATAAATATACGATAATATTTTAAATAATTATTTTAAAATATAAACATACGATAATTAATATACGACTATTTATATAAGCTATTTGTTAATCTATTAAAAACATCCTATATACATGTCTCTCACCCTTCAAAGTTTGGACAAATATAAATAGAAATGATTTTTAAGTTGTTGTTGATATCTATTCAATGTATTGTGATAATCATTAATTGAAGCATAAATCAAAGCTGTCTTGTTGCTATTGTCTTTGATGTGAACAATAACTTGAACATTTCATGACATGACAGAGAGATGCTTGCATTCTATATCAGATCAATCATAAATATCATGTAATCGACATTATTTAAATTCAGAAAATACCGTTGTTAGCAATGATAAGATCGAAAATGTTTTGATTTGTATCCATCATCCGTCATGGTTTTATTTACTGAGTCCGGATTCAGACAGCTTTGTTCATCAATGCTATCACAAGAATATGATGCTATTCATGATTTAGACAATGTTTTGAGAAAATCGAAAAATATATCGGGAAAACTCCAGGAACTGTGAGAAGGAGTTTGACAACTTCATGATAACCTTTATCTGATACCCAAATCAAAGCCATGTCGTTGCATTTATCTCCACAATTAATGTCAATGCCAGATTCGATCAAAAGATCAAAAACTAAGTCTTGCTTGTTAAATTTTGCTTTAGTGAAGATGTTGCAGCCATTTCCATTTTTTCCTGTCGCATAAACAAACTTCACTCTGATGACATATGACATGGCGTCTTTGTCGTTTTCTGTTGCAATTCTATCGCAAATTTTGAAGATTTTATCAAAATTCTCTTCTGTTTTTGCAATCTTCTTCAATTCTTCAATGTTTTTGTTTACTGCTTGGTTTGTGTCTGTTCATGTGCAGGAACATCTTGTTTTGTGACAGAGAATTTTTTGTGAGTAATGTGTTGATCTAAAAAATTTTGTTTCAAATATACACTTTATCGAAAAATACATATATATTGCCGTTACAACTTTTACAGAGCCCATTTACATAATGAGAAAAAATTAATTTTTTGCATTTTCTCAAGAATACCTTGTTTAATCACGGATTCCGACTATATCGAATGTATATACATTTATATGAATATTCATTTTATTTAATAAAGAATATTAATTTACATTTCTTAGTAAAAGTTGATGGATTTTAGTCTAATAATGCATGGTAATGCTAATTTTATAAAGAATTGTAAATGATTATTGAAATAAATATATTGATAATGAAAAATTGTGCAGTAAAGCTATTAGTATATGAGATGACTTCTGATCTGTATGATTATGTGAAGAGTAGAATTATTTTTTGGTTGTAATTTCGAAAAATTTTTATTTCATATTATTAAATCTGTAAAAATTAGTAATTTAATAATAACGTGTATTTATTTACACTTCTTGAAGCAGTTTAATCATACTTCTTGAAGCCGAGGAGCTCAGCGCGCTCGCGGAAGCACCTGCGGCAGATGTTAAGACGGTATTGACGGATGACACCGCGGCGCTTGCCACAGATACGGCAGGAGCGCTCAGCGGAGCCCTTGGCATTATCGCGTGGGTGCTTTGGAACGAAGTCGACTGGCATTGCTAAAAAGACCGGACGAAGACCAAAACCGCATTTTTCTCTTCAAATTTTTGAGCTCTGTCTGGACATTTTTGCGCCTTTTTACTGTGATTTTTGGATTACCTATCATATATATAATTGGATTTTTTGATCAAAAATGTATTTTATCATTAGAATGATTTTTCTTGAAAAATACCATTGATTTTTGCGCCTTTTTACTGTGATTTTTGGGTTACCTATCATATATATAATTGGAATTTTTGATCAAAAATATGTTTTATCATATGAACGATTTTTGAAGAGAAATATCATTTATTTTGGAGGTTATTACTATGAATTCTAGCTTACCTATCATATATATAATGGTATTTTTGGTTCAAAATTGAGGATTATCATTAGAACGATTTTTGGAGAAAATTATCATTTATATTTGAGCCTTTTTACTGTGATTTTTAGTTTATATATCATATATAATTGGATTTATGAACAAAAATGTATTTTTGATCATTAGAACGATTTTCGATATTGTGACTTTTTATTATGATATTTAGCTTGTTTATTGTCTATAGAATTGAGCTTATCATAGGTAAAAATTGAGCTATAATTTACTTGAAAAAAAATATCGATTTTTTGAGAGTTCTTATTGTGTTATTTTACATTTCTATGATCTAGGTGTTAATATTTTTTATCAAAAATGTGTTGTAACGTTTAAACTATTTTGAATGATAAAGCCAAAGGAAGAAAAATACAACATTTTTATTAATTTTTTTATTATTATTTGAGATAGATTATTAAAAAACTCGTTGTAGTGATATGTAATTAATGGATATTGTTATACTTTAGAAGTTGAGTATAATTCTTTAAATATATCATAAACTATTTCAATAATACAAAATAAAATTAAGATTTAGATTTAAGCCATTGTTATTTTTCAAAAAGTGAAACTATTCTATCATATAATACTATTCTACTCATAAATCTCTTTGTCCAGAACAATTAAATATTTTTTTTTATTATTTAACGAGAATAACCTATAATTATATGATAAAAGTGAAAACATACACACAGATATTATGACTCTCTTAGTAAATTGCAATTTATTTGAAGTCGATTGATTTTTTACTAAAAAAGAAAGATTGAGGGAAAATTTGTAATAAACTCATTAGAAATGATGGAGATGGATCGTTTTATGCAATAAAATCAACTCGTTGAAAAAATCATTTTTTTGTTTCATGAAGATTTTCATTTATTACTCGAAAATAATTCCTAGGATTCCGATTCCTATTGTAAAAGATCCAGAAGGAATGTACCACAATGGTGAATTCATGATAATATCACGAGAAATTCGAGTATTTCAAGATTTTCTTTCACTGAACAAATATCGCATTCATATATCAAATCCTATGCAAATAGAAATAAAGGAAGAAGAATTCGACATATTTTCGCAAGTATTTCAAACACTTTGCAATTCAATTGTCTATAGATTTAATCTACACGATTTTCAAACTGCTAACATTCTTATATTACCTCAGTTTCTTGGTCCTAATCCAAATATATTCGAAAATACGCTCGATTGGTGCAAAACTTTTATTAATCAAATTTTATTAAGCGATTCTTACACTAATCTTGCCATGAAGATGAACAAAGCATCAAAAGGCAAGGATTTAATGAATTATATGCATGAAAATGGCGCCGCTATCGATAGATTTTTCGCATATATTCAAAAACTCGAAGTTCCTGTTAGTGAATTCATCGAAAATACGCAAGCAAACGAAAAATACACTGAAGATGCACATTTAAATGTTGCTATCTTCTTTGGAACGAAATTTATGTATAATTTAATCGAAAACTTTGCAGTAACAAGCCATAAAGGAACAGAATACAGAGTAATAAAGAGAGCTATATTCAATAAATCCATTGATTCGATTATTCCTTCAAGAAAAATTTCATACAAAGAATTTTTTGCAAAGAAAAGCAAAGTAACTGATTTAGATTCAATTCTTCCATTTATTCACGTTATTCCTCCAAGAACAGAATTCGGAACCGCGGAAGAATTGATGGATTCCTTAACAAATTATCCAGAACATTATAATCTTTTCCAAATGAACCTGGATTACATCAGAAATATGAAATTGTCGTGTATTAATGACATATTGGCAAGAATTCCGGAAGATTTCGTTGATGATATCGATGAAAAAGAAAACTTTTTACCAATTGAGCTCTGCTTCTATTATTTCATTCCAAGGACAGTGCAGTCGACTATGCAATACTATAATCGTTTATTAGAGCAAATAAAACCAATTAAATCTGGTGATATCGCGTTTAGCAACAAAGTCAAGAACGCAATTCGCCATTTCCGCAACACTATCGATTACAAGTTCAAGAACTGGAATATTGTTTCACAATTATTGCTTGATCCAACATTTAATTTTAGAAGCTCGCAATTTGTCCATAACTACCAAAGACTGGAATATTTAGGTGATGCTGTCCTTGATTTACTGTTTGGTTTTGCAATTTACAACAGTTGTTCTGATGCAAATGAAGGAATCATGTCAGATTTGAAAGTTGCCCTTTGTAAGAACAACCTTTTCACCATTATATCTGAAAGGTTAGGAATTAAAGACCTAATTGAGACGAATTCGATTACAAATTACGAATTCGGCAAAAAAGGTTCGGCAGATTTATTTGAAGCTTTGTTTGGTGCAATTTATCTCGACTCAGACCTGTTTTCTGCTGTGACTATCTTCAAAAAAGTCATTGAAGAAGATCGAGATGAAATTATTCAAGCAATTTCTCATCCTTTGACGAAAACTGCCCTTGATTACATCATAGCTACTGATGTAAATGACATTCTTACACTTGATCTTCCAAAAAGACTCTCAGTAAAACCATTAAATGCATTTGATATCTCAAAAGCCATAAGAATGGACATTAACCATAATCAGGTAACTCCGTTCACTGTTGCTCTCACTCATTCATCTGCTGGACTGTATAATTACGAAAGATTGGAGTTCGTTGGCGATATTATTGTTAAATTCGCAATTATTTCATCGCAATTCGCTGCTTTTCCAAATGCTGCGGAATCTGGTATGTCTATAGCATCAGCATATCTCAAGAGTAACGATATTTTAGGCAGATCTGCGTTCAAAATGGAACTTCACAGATTGCTTTACGCAAAACAAGAATTAAACATCGACAGCATCACAATAAACGATATTGACAACCCAGACTTCCCTATTACAAAGGTTTTAGGTGACATTTTCGAGTCTACGACTGCTGCGATATCTGGAACTTTCGGATTAGCGAGAGCTGTTAACTTTGTCATACAAAACATCATCAACCCAGAGTGGATGATAGATTCCGATGATCCAACACTGCCTGCGAAAGTCAAATTGATTCACGTGATGCAGACGAATTTCCATTTAATTCCAACCTTTACCATTTACAACCACGACGGAAAATTCTACTGTGTGGCCGATATTGGCGACGTCAGACTCCCAGCAATCGGTGAAAGCACAGAGAAAAACATGAGTCAAACGATTTTCTCTAAAACGATGCTGGAAATGATAGAAACAACTGACATCATGGAGAAAATCAAGGCTGATCTGGAATTAACACATCAAATCAATCCTGAACCAAATTATATAGTTTTTTGAAATTTTGTAATTATAAATATTTATTGTTAGACGCTATTATACCTTTCATCCTTTATATTAGCTCATGTTTTGTCAAAATATATGAAAAATATTATTTCAATTAATAAAATATCAAAAATTCAAAATATAAACAGTATCAAGCTATAAAAATCAAACTACAGATATGTCAAGTGATTTAAAATGATATAATTATGTGTTTAATGGTTGAAAACCAATATATAACATGAAACTATGAATGTCAAAAATATTACTTTTTACTTGTCAAAAAACATTTTATATGTCAATAATTAACTTTATTTGTCAAATATTATTTACGTGTCGAAAAAAGTGATTTATTTGTCAAATATTGAATATTGAGTTATTTATTCGTCAAAATCAATTTTATGTGTCAGAAGGTTAATTAATTTCTTTATGAGTGAAGAATATAGTCTTTCATCTGAAGAATTCATTAATTTTTCTGTTCAAGCGCCATTGACGACATACACTGAATCCATCAATGGAAGGACGTGGGAATACAGGCAGTCTGTCGCTAACGACTCTAAAGAAACTGTTATCATCATCCCTGGAATCTACGAAAACGCAAATACATCCTATAAAATTGCTACAAAGCTCATAAATGATGGATATAAAGTGCTTATTTTGCCAATTCCTAACTACGATACGATTAATGAAGTTATGTCTGGCTTTGATGCCATTACATCCACAAAACACATCTTCAAAGCACATATAATTGGTGTTGACTTTGGTGGATTCGTTTTGCTCTTTTTATACAACTCAAAATTCATAAGTTGCGAAATTGCTTCAATTACTCTTATAAACAGCTTCGTTCTCTCAACAAAGTACAAGAGAACAATCAACTTCTTCTCACCAGGCTCCCGCAGCGACCTAGTTAACGAATTAGCGCTCAAAGCCATTCCACCGCATTTGAAATCATCTGTAGAATTCGTTATTGCAAATCTTAACAATATCAGCTCAGATGTAGTCAAAGCACGTATCAAATGCAGGCAGAACTTGCAAAAAGCTCCAATTCCAGCTGATGGAGAAAAGATTTTGATTTTGCAGGCAACAGATTGGGCTTTCAAGCTTGACAGCAATGACCGTCCAAACCACGCCATCCCTAACGCAACAGTCACAAAGATCGAAAAGGGAGGTTTCTTCCCTCATCTTGCAAATGCAGATGAAACATACGAACACGTCCATAATCATATTATGAAATGGAAATTTGATCCAGCTGAGTAATTATTAGTATAGATATGTAAAAAATGACTTTGTTTCAAAAATATTTTGTATAAAACTTCTAAAATACAATTTCTACACTTTTTTACCTATTCTTTGTTTTTTGTTGTGTATTTTAGATAATGGCACTAAAAATTATTCATAAAATAACAAAAATATTATAAAATTTATCAAACATCATTTTCTTAATTCATTAGCTTTAATATAGCGTTTTATCTGTGAGATTAACCGATTAGTTATGATATTTTGCATTATATATCAAAAATGTTTTATATCAAAATTCAAAATTCAATTTCACCATTTAATTATCATTTCCTTACAATATTATTCCTATGGTAAGACTATTATTGATGATCCCATGCATGATATATGAAAAAATATTGATTTTGATTTTAAAATTTCGTTTTCGAAGAAATGTTGTTAGGTAAAAAGTGAGTTTCTATTATTTTTATGATATAATCTATATTAAAATGAAAAGAGAAAAAAATTAATAAACGTCCAGTAAATTTTTTCGAAGAGAAAAAAATGTCTTGGATGGCATTCAGGAATTCAGGAGCAAGAGATATGAGAGCTAGGTATGAAGATATCGCCTCAGAATACTGGGAGCTTCAAAACATGGAAATTACTGAGCAAGAACAAAGATTTCTTGATGCAGCCAATAAACTGAGCGAATTAAAGGACCAATGGAGTGGTATGTTCATTGAAAGTGAAGATAAAGTGGCAGATCTTATCAATAAGCTAGAACCAAATCTTGATAAATTATTAGAACAAGATGAGCAGCTAGACCGTCAACTACATAATTTACTAGCATTGCAGCAAACATATGATGAATTTAAAGACGAAATACGAAAAGAAAGTTCATATCTTCCAAATATGCAAGGAAAGAATTTTACACGAACCAGATTCTAATATTTGATATCAATAGAGTGCAAATTTTGGATTAACAAAGCACAAGTTTCATCAAAAGGAAAATATATTTTTGCATTTTGCGAAACTTTGATTACGAGATGTAATATGACCATACACTTAAGATACAAAGTTGAATTCTTGGTTTAGTTTGATTGATCTAATATAATCAAGTACAAAAAGAAATAAGACTCAATATTGCTATTAAAATGTATTAAATATATTGTTAAATCACAATTGCAGCAGTAAAAACTTGAAATTAATATAAACAAATTTATTTATAAACAAATGTTAAATTAAACATACATATCGTATAACGCCTATCATTGAGTAAATTTTAGTTGCCAATGAACTCGTTGTAGTCTTTGATTTCTTTTTCTGCTTTCTTTAATTCTGACCTTAAATCCTGTATAACATCGTCATTTCTCGATGTGTTGAGTGTGCTTCTAATATATTTGGAAGTTTTAGATGAAGATGAAGAAGATCGATAATTAAAAAGTCTTTGACTATGATTTATTGGTAGAGATTCTTGCACATACCAATTTACTAGGTTACTGTATCTAAAATTAGGGTTTCGCGGTGCTTTCGTCAATTGCGCTAAAAAATTAATTTTTTCTTGAACTCCTTTTTGCAAACCCATCGATATATCATTCAGTAAATTCATATCCAGTTTCTGAGTAGATGGAAAAGTAGGAGCATTAAGAGTTTCTACTTCTTCAGTCATTGTTAGAAAAAAATGACTTTACATGTCATAATGTCAAATATTCATTTGTCATCATGATTCGTTGATTATTCCAATTATTTGTTAATCAATGAAGCTCATGGTTGAAGACATATGTGTTAACATCGATTTTACTGATATCAATGCAATAATTTTTACATTCCACTAAGAAATATTTTTTATCTAAAAAATTTATCGATCAACTGGTTGAATTCTGCTTAAGAAATTAAATATTCATATCAGTGTAAATTCAAATTCTAATGAGAGATTACTATATCTTTTAGATACTAAAATCGAAAAAATCGGAACTCGGTTCCTTTGGTTATGAGTATTAAAAATTGACAAATCTTTGAAAATGATCATATAAGAAATGATATCTGCTGAATGAAAACCGGAATAAAAAATATTAAAAATTTAATACTATTAGAAATTCTTTATTCTTATGAATTAACATTATTTAAAAACAAGTGTAATTTAGTATGATTCTAATCTTTCAGCATGGATCATAACTTTTGGTCCATTGTTAGCGAAACTGATTTCTCTAAAGTTTTGATTCCTTGCGAAGTCTGAAATCAAGATTTCTGTTTCACCAATCTTCTGTTCATTGCCCCAGAAAGACTTCTTGTTGTAGAGTGAGATAACAACTTTTGATTTAGCAGCGTCTGTATATGTGAATGAGACTGGCTTGGAGTTGACCTTCTTACCAGATCCACAATCAACTGTGTGGTAGTATGGATTCTTAGCGGAACCAATATACACTCTATACTTTCCATTGTTCATTGAGCCAAGGACAGATGACACTGATATATTGAACTGGTTGGATGAGTTACCAAGGAGTTTCTCGTACTTGTTGTCTTCCAGCATTCGTGAAAAATGATTTTTTTGCTCCGATGCATCGGAACGCTCTCAAATTTGGTTAATCATGATTTAACAATGCAAATAGCTTTTGTAACAATAATATATGATGAATTATTGCAATTGATCGAGTTTGACGGTGTTTTAGTCATTTTTGAAAGTGTTTGGAACTATTGAATGGTTGTCATCGCTCATTATTTGCAGTTTTCGAGATCAACATGCATAATAAGCCTTCAGAGATGTATATTACGAGAAAAAACAATTGAATTGGTTGTTACCGGGTGAAATTTGTTCTGAAAATCTTTCCCCGACAAATTTCAGTAAATTAATAAAACTGTATGGATTGTTAATAGTTGAGTGTGATAGTTGTAACTGTGTTTCTCTATGAAAAAATCTGAATTGATAATTTTTCACTTGAATTAGAGCTAATCCTTCATATGATAAATATTTTATAAATAAAAAATCAAAATGAAATGATTATTTATTTAAAATCATCGAAATAACAGCTAAGAATTAAGAATTTTTGAATGAAATTTCGTGCTTACATCTAGTTAAAGGGACTTTAAATAAAGGACTTGGAGAAAACACATAATTCGAAAAATATTTTCGAAAATCAAATAAGTTTATGCAAATAAATTGAAAATAATGATCCAAACAAATTAAAGGGATTAAATATGATAAATTTGGTGTTAAAATAGTTTGAGGGGAATTTTATCGTTGATTTCAGAAATAGCTTGGCAAAACTCAAATGAAGTGGTTTTTATTCCTTAGCACTTAAAGACTCTAAATTCTTGGTCCAGATAGATATTCTCCTCTCGATTTCGAATCTTTATACGAGATTATTATTTTTCAAAATCTAAATTCACAAAATATTTGGAAATAAATCAAATAAATAACATTATTATGTCGAAGCTAATATAATGATAGAATCCTGAGACAGTCGTTAACTCGAAATAATATATTGACTTGTTAGTTAATATTTATATTATAGTTGATGAAATAATGGATTAGTAGAGTTTTTACTTAATAATGAGTTTTTGCTTAAGGCTCCTGCCAAATAATAAGCTCAGAAAAATTGAGATGACGATAAATACACATTGTATTTTATTCGCCTTTTATATAGAAATCGGGTAGGAAATGCACGTTAAAACTTCGAAATTTCGAGATAATTTTTCTGAAAAGTCAAAATTTTCGATTTTTGAGTTGATATTTGATAATATTATACATAGTTATCTCTGAATTTATTATTAAAAATCAAAAAAATTACAGACGCAAATTGAAAGGATTTTTCCAAAATCAGAGATTTAAGTCGATTTCTCATGCGGATCTTATCAAATATATGGTTGGCATTCATATAATGTAATCTTTTCCTGGTATTAAAAATAAATTACCTGACATTGTAAATCAATTTTTGACATGTAAATTTCTTTATTCTAATTTAACTGTAGTTCTAGTTTAAATATTTATAATATAGTCATGCATAGAAACAAAAATTTCAACGAAATAGCGAATTATAATTGCTTATTTATTTTTTGAACATTTTTGATAAGGGATGCATTTATTCAATCGATGGATTTTATATAGATCAATCCAAACACGTATATTCCTTTAGTCAGAGTGATTGACAAGGCAATCTAAAACAAAATAATTTCGAAATCATTAATAATTACAGTAGTATTTGCAAAAATTCTGTTACCAAATGATTTCATAGGTTACAGATAGTACAAAAAAGCAATATAATTATAGATAAATTGAAATAATTTTCAAGCTAAATTTATATTTTAAAATTGAAGCCTTCATCTTTGAAAGATTTCATCCTCTACATCAGATAAATCGAATGGAACAAAGTCGTATTTTTCTAGTTTTTTTGTGTTTTGTTGTACAACAAAATAGCTGCAAAAAAAAATGAAAAATAAAAACGCGACGATAGGCCACTATTTGGCCGGATCGGACCCTTAATTATATCAAATAGCAAAAACAAAATCTAAAGATAACATGTCTTTTGCTTTAACATTGAAAAATATTGACAAAGGCGATGTCAAATAGATGGTTGAGAAAAGGATTTGGTATGTTAGAGTGGAAAAATAAACAAAAAATGTGTAAAAGCTGGAAAAATAGCTGTATTTATAATGTGCATTGATAGAAAACCCCAAAGGCGAAATAAAATAAGCGAACTATTTAAAAAAAAATAACCGTAAATCGAAAAAAAAATCTTTGTGTGAAACCGCTTTTTTTAATGAATTTGGAGCTTCTTGCGTCATTCGGTGATCACGTAGCTTTAACACAGTTCAAGGCCGATGATACAATTTCCGTACTCGCGTTCAGCCAAAACGGCCAGTTTCTTGCCTCTGGCGATCAAGCTGGCAGAGTTGTAATTTTTCAATTACAGCCACCGAGAAATTCAAACGGAAAGACAGTTGTCTCATTCGTAAACCAAGTGCACGCACACAAGAACCAGTTCGATTACTTCAGATCCGAGTTAGCAGAACCAAAAATCAATTCACTCAACTGGGTAAAGACAAATTCATTGAATCCTCTCCTCCTCACATGCAACAGCCACGAAGCAAAATTGTGGCGCATGAACCAGGCGGCTAAGCCGACATGGGGACCTTTAGACACCTCACTTTCTGCAGATAATTTCAGACTTCCGTCAGCAAGACAGATTGAAATCAAGTATACGACAGAGCACGTTAAAACATTTACCGACATTCATACAGAATATTTAATCGACATTCAGACACTACCAGACCAGAAATCATTTGTAATGGTAGACGTCGGATGCGTAAAGCTATGGGATATGGAGCGCTCAGTCGACTCCGTGAGCCTCTTCCGCGTTCCTCAACAGAATGTAGAGCTCACAGCGTCCGCTGTTACTCCAACACTTCCATCAGCGATCCTCCTCGCAGACGACGCCGGCTATGCTAAGATCATCGATATGAGGCAGCAGGCTGAAGACTTGTCACCGTCCTTAACATTCAACATCAAAGAACACACAAATAAGAAGAGATACGTCTCTGGCTGCGAATACGTCGGAAGCGTCGCATTCTCGAACGATGGCGTCAACATCGTCACACGCACATTCGGAGAAGCTCAGGTCTGGGATATTCGCAATCCTTCGGCCCCAGCCGCTCAATGCGATGTACAATGGTTCCCAGGTCAGATGGAATGGCTCGCAAACGACGAGTATACAAAAGATATCTTCAGAACATGCTTCACACCAAGCGGAAAGATTGTTACAGGAAATTATTCTGCAGACTTCATTTCTTGGGACTGGCGCACAAACCAAGTACAGAAACACAAAGCCGTGTCCGCAAGAACGCCTAGGATGCCACAGGATCCAGGACGTGATTTCTCCAAGAGAGTTACTGTATGTGAAGCCCATCCTCGCCAGGAAATTGTTGCTGTTGTCTCCACTGCTGCATTATACTTATTTAATGCTAAGAATGAATGAAAATATAAATAAACAAAATTTTGTTTCCTCCAAAATACTTTCTCTCTTACATCCACTCCACCAACACTATTAATTTGCTTAAACCGAATTAAAATCTAGCTATTAATTTTTCGGTGTAAAAAAATGTAAAAAGCATAAATGAAAATAAAAAATGTAATTTTTTTCTAGTGAAATCACTTTTTCTCAATATTTTTACACGTAAAAGACCAAAAAGAAATCGATGAAATTAGAATATAATAGAAATAGATTTAAAATATGATAAAAATTTCGATTTTTGTCTGTCTATGCCAATATCTTGGTCTGTCGGTTAAAAATTTATGAAAGAATTGTGGAGAAAAAGTTTAACGATTATGTTTATTATAGCGAGTAAGCATTGACCAAAGGATTTTACGCCAGTAAAAATTTATTTCAAGGATTAATAAAAAATAAATCAATTCTCTTTTAGCAGCAACCTTCCTTCTTCTTAGGTGGAGCGGAGACATCCCATGTTGGAACAGTTGATGGTGCCTTTGTTGTTGTCTGATATGTCTTCATAACCTCGCGGACGAGTGTAGAGAACATTTCGTTGACACCAACGCCACTCTTGGCGGATGTGACGAAGAAAGAGAAGTCGTTTTCCTCGGCCCACTGCTGGATTTCGTTATTGTTGACAACCTTGTTTGGAAGATCGTCCTTATTTGCTGCAATAGCGATGAAAGCGTGTGTTTTCACTGTGCCTCTGAAAGCATCGAGCCATTTCTTGATGGCGTCCGCGGAATCCTGATCTGTCTGATCATAAACAATAATGGCAGCGACAGCATCACGGTAATAGATTGGGCCAAGAGATTTGTATCTTTCCATACCAGCTGTATCCCAAATCTGGAGTTCAACATCCTTTCCGTTGCAGTTTGTGCGGTATGGGATGTAACCAGCACCGATTGTTGGCTGGTAGTCCTCCTCGAATTGCTGATATTGAAGGCGGTTTGTGATGGCTGTCTTTCCGACGGCAACAGATCCAATAATGACGATCTTAAACTCAAGAGCAGGCTGCCCCATTTTTTTTTTATCGTAAAAAACCGCAATAAAATTTTGTATGCAAGAATAATGCCATTAATTCGAATCGATTTTATTGGTGATTTGGGTTTATTATGCCATAAAAAGTCTATATTTCAGGATAAAAGTGATCAGAAACCAATACTCGTCTTCAGTTAATTTGAAATTCGACGGTTTTAGATCAATTCATAGAAAATCTTCTATAAGATATGATAACAAATGCAGAATTGGCTGCAAAAAGTTGTGTTTTGAATTGAATCACGTAAACATCTCAATTTATACCATGTTTGTTTCATCGAGTTCTTTTCGTCATTCAACTTATCATGATAAAATCTGTCTACCGGAAATCAAAAATAACCGACCGATGTCGATTTTCCAAAAACGACTTTGTTTGGCTTGGCTTTACTTCTACAGACAAGCCCATAGTATGAGTAATCTATTTGGCCGCATAATTTTCAAATCGGCCTTACTTCGGGAAAAAATTGGAAATCTGACCCCTTAGTCATATTTTATTGATACATTAAAAACATGATATATATCAGGTGTACATGCGATTTATCACGCTGAAAAAGCTTAACTCGTGATTATATTATTCAGATTGATTCGGCAAAATTATAAAAAGTGGCTTTTCCTTGATAAATACTTTGATCATTTGATTAAAAATGAAGTTTGCAAGCCATTTTCCAAGTTAGAAAGCTTCAAAGACTGTATATAACTCTGTCAAAAATATCTCTCTTATTCATTTAGAATGACACTAATGTAGAGATAGTACACACCATATCTGTAATATTTCACTAAGTAATAAGTTATTAAACAAATTTTATTATGCGTAATAAAAATTATATCTCTTGCTAACGTCGTGCTTCGAGATCTAGAGCGCAGCAACAGTCAGAGATAAGTTGGTAAGTATTGCGTTCAGCTTGGGTAATTGTTATAAAAAATAGAATTTGATTAACAAATCTGGACTTAATGGGGTGCATCAGTTTAGCATGGAAAGATATGTTTTGATATTATTATTCATCAACAAGCATCGGAATATTTTTGATATCGGTTTGCAATTGATTATTTTCCATAATGCTTTGCTCGGAGACAAGAATTTGCCTTACATTCTCGATCTGAGTTACTATATCCTTTTCTGGGTAGAAATTCGAATTGACTCCAAAATTCGAGGCATTTTTGCTTCCATTTACGAAGGAATTCATTTGTCTGTCATAATTCGATTGATTGTAAGAGTCAATTAGATCCAAGCTTTCGTTGTGTTGCTCGGAGAATTCGAATGGCTCAAAATTGTCTTGCGATTCATTGTTGCTCTCTGTATCAGAGTTTTCAGCAGTTTGGCTCATAACAAAATCCATATGATCATCAGACATTGTTATTTTGAAACAAAAAATGAACAATCTTATGACATGTAAACATTTTTTGACACGTAAAATGACAAAAATTTTGGGCAATCGAAGATTAATAATAAAAAAATGAATATTCTCTAATATCTAATATAAATGATAGAATTATTTTGATTTTTCCCTAAGACGATAAAGATTTTACCATTGTTTTTGAATAATTGCAAGAAATATGATATTGAATTAGATTAAATAATAATATTAAATGATAGAACTATTCAAATTTCAATTATCATTGAATATTCTGAAGTGCGTTGTCGACTTTTCCCACAAAAAATGATGTGTTGATCCAAAATGAGCAATCCTATGATGTTGTGATTGCCCTTATTA
The DNA here is from genome assembly GCA_008369845.1 of Trichomonas gallinae. Classification (NCBI taxonomy): domain Eukaryota; phylum Parabasalia; order Trichomonadida; family Trichomonadidae; genus Trichomonas; species Trichomonas gallinae. The sequence goes on along the minus strand of MRSU01003007.1, from coordinate 7,899 downwards.
TGAACAAACACATACTTTCGTTTTCATGGCAGTTTACTCGTTTACTCAGCTCGAAAAACACACAGAATACCTAATATTTTTGCATTATAAATTTATATATTAGTTCTTTTGCTTAACAACTTTCAGTCTCATAAGTTTACCAATGCTGGGGCCACAGGAAGACTAGGGCCAACGATTTCTCAAGTAAGAAATGCTTACATCAGTGTCAGCTGGGCCAAGACAGCAGATTTTTGAGTATGGACACCCAAGGAATCCAAAAATGGATTGTTCCAGCGTCAGGACTTTACAGCATACGGGCCGTAAGGGCAGCTGGTGGATATCAGAGTTATGCCCAGAAGAGTGGTGGATATGGTGCTGTAATCGAGTCTCATTTCCAGCTTTTAAAGGGATCATTATTGAACATCATTGTTGGGCAAAAATGTGAAGATTTACGAATCAGTTTTGCTCGAGCAGCTCATGGAGGCGGAACGTTTGTATATAAGAATGCTTATGATTTATACCCTCTAATTGCAGCTGGTGGGGGTGGAGGTGGTTCAGAGTTTGTTAACCCTAATATCTCTATCTAATGAATACCATTTCTAACAGAAACTGGACGTTTGGTTACATCTACTGTAAGTTTAAGATCCTTCTTAACGACTTTTGGAGGGATGTTGGTATTCATTGCTCTTCTCAAGCCGAGCATGCGTGGAACAAGCTTCATATTGGACTTTTTATCTCCTTTCGGCGTGAGAGAGTGTAAGACAAACTCTTTTGCACTTTTCATCGTAATAACGCCGCAACAATTCTGCATCATCGTACAATAGCCACTGCTTGAAAATACAGTAACGCCTAGATTAGACGCAAACGGAGTAACTCCTTCCGCAGTGACTTGATGCCCTCTGACTAATAATTGCAAATGATTATTCGATAAGAAGCTTGTTATTGTATCATGGCCAAATTTCATACCAGATCCTCTGTCATTGGCAGAAAATCCGGCTTTATCAGATGGATCTGACCAAACTAAGTCTGATATTAAAGATGGTTGATCATAATCATAAACAGGCAGCTCAATGAGGTTAATGTCTTCAACAGAATGCAACATTGGTGATAATCCACCATGAACACAGAAGACTTTCTTGCAAATTATAGAAGCAAATGGAAGATATGAGAACAATATTTGAAAATCAGCCCAAAGGTCTTCATTTTTGTATAGCTTCATGATTTCGTTGTGAAAACCGTACATTTTGTTGATATGAGCGAATTCGTGGTTTCCGCGAATCATGTAAACATTTTCTGGGTATTTTAAGAAGAAGGAACAAATAACTGCAAGTACTGGAGTGGAATATAGTCCTCTATCTACAAAATCTCCTAAAAATAAGTATTTTGTGAATTCAGGTGTTCCAAATTCTCGAAAAATCTTAAGCAAATCAAGAAAATTTCCATGTATATCACCTACAATAGTGCATGGGTTAGGAATTTTGATCAATGGTGTTCCTTTTTTCAATATCGATGTACATTCAACACAAACATCATGAACAAGTTGCTGTTCGAACTTCGGTATCATCCATATATCAACATTGTCCGTAGAAAGGAGGGGACAGATCTCCGCTATAATTTTATCTGCGCTTTCCATAATAAAATTAAAAAACGTATGCAAAAGGGGTCAGTAGTGCAACACCCTTCTTTATTTCTATGATAAGCAAATAAAAAATTAGTTTTCGTACTTTCCGACATCGTTCATCGGTTAGGATAAGCGGTTCTCATCCGCTGGAGCGGGGTTCGACTCCCCGTGTCGGAATATTCTTTTTTCATTTTTTATTTTATCAATTGTGATGTCGATTGAGAGATCACTCCTGCATATTTTTACATAACCCTGTTTAGTGACTTCACTTTTTGGTATTTTTTTCATAATTCATGTCTCGCCAGACTTCTTTAATACCGAAACAATTCGTATTTGAACCAGACAAAATCTTTCCATCATACATAACGTTCAATAATCTCCATGACCAGTACTTCCATATTCAAAAAATCCAAAATTTATTAGTCAAAGGTGAAGAAGATGGATTATATAAGCATTTTCTCAATGAATTCATAGCATCCAGCAAAGATTCAGTATTACGCAAAGCTCTTTTCGTACTTTCAGTTCCAATTACAAAAGTTACATCAGTATCTTTTGATTTTCTTCATTGTATTTCAAGAAAGCTTTGAGACATCTACACATGATAGTTCGAAGCTCCATGATAGTTTGAAACTTAATTTTAGTCTCCAATACATTGAAGCAGGCATTCTCCTTAAAAAGATTCAAGATATTTATAACCAAAAAATCATACAACAATTGTTCCAAATCAGGAAAGATCTATTCGCACCAGCATATCTTTATATTAGTTTCTTGACAAATAATCCAGTTTCACATCAGTTACATGAATTTAATCATTTTTCGAAAGATAACAGATTAAATGCTATGACACAATTCTACCTGGCTAAGAATGAAATGCTTCTTGGCAACTATGAAATTGCTAAAGATCTTCTCCTTCATGTAATTGCGTATGCTAAAAATCAAAATTCTATCAGAGGAACGGCTGCAATTTATCTTAACCTTGCTTGCTACCTACTCCATTACTCAAAATATGTTTTTGATCAGCTTTGCCCTCAAGATGCTATTATTCCTAAAGAATATCTTACAATTTGGAATGATAATGATGATTCGATACTTAATGGTGCACTACCTAAAGGATATGAACAGTTTATTTAACAAATTAGACATGAACACGCAATTCATGTAATTTGTGATTATGCACAAACATGTCGAAGAGTTCCAATCCATATGCTTAAAGAAGAATGTGGGATCTATTTCGAAGATGCTATGAATTATGTTGTATCCACAAACGAATTTTTAATTAATTTCAATGATGATATTGTTGAGTTTGCAGAGAACATTATTGAGCCTCCTGATCTCACATTTCAGCAATTGGCGGAATATATTATGTGAATTTCATTTTTGTTTTAATAAAATTTATTTAATTTTGAATCAGAGCCTCGAAACCTATAATTAGCATTTCAAGAATGAATGAAATCAATATTTCCATATTATACTCCAACCTTTAGATAAAATAATATTTTTGATTGATAATATAGAATTCAAGATTAACCCATTTTATAAATAAATTATAATGAGACGAAATAGCAAAATATAATCAACAAAATATAATTTTAAAGCCCAAATTAAAATTTTTTAGATAAACAGTCAAATTAAACCATGGCAATATATAGATTTTGCTTAAAATAGAGAAATAAAATGGTATTTTTAATTTGAAAGAGTTGCAGTAATGTATTACATGGAGAAATAATCTAGCAAAATAATGAATCTGCTTATTATGATGTTCATCGAAATATATCTAACGGAACGTAATGTTAGATATTAGAAGGGTTGATTTTTACTCGAGGATCGAAAAAAGATTTTTAAAATCATTATATGACGAAACAGCTGCATATCATATCATAATTAGTATAAGAACATTCAAATATACTTATGATGGTATGACCTAATTTGATTTGATCGCAGAAACAACAATACGAAGTGCCACAAGTATCAAAAATGCTTAGAGTATAGCATTTGTTACTATAATTTTATTGTTCTCGCTGATTTTATGATGGTCAGGGAAAAATTCCTTATGAAAATGTCATAATTCTTGTATAATTAGGCATATTATAGGAGAAAATTAGCGTAAAACAAAAAAACGAACACGGATGTACAATAAAGGATAAATCAATCAAGAAAAATCATTAGATATTTGTCAATTTTACATGTAACTTTTTGAATTGGAACTATGAATTTTTGAATGAACTAAAAAAATTGAAAAATCAATAACTTTGAGACAGAATTTTCGATCAATTTTTCTGCAACAGCAATCATGGTTACACCTGAACGCCCAATAATAAAAACGAAAACGCGTTTAATCAAAAAATTTATGAATATCTTCATCAAACGAAATAATTACAGGCCAATTTTATGCAATATAGATATAATATCATATTATATAATACAAGTCATCATTATTTTAGATTTTTTGTTCTAATTGCTAAAAATAGCATTAACATAATATATGAAGCATATATATGTTGGTTAATTTAGTTTTTCAGAGTTAAATTAATGGCCCTCTCAATTATCAACTCACAAATTTTTATACACTAAACAGTTTATGTTTATAGAAGGTTTAATGAATAATAAATATGTTAAATCCGCAGATTATCATAATTGATTGAAAAAGCAAAAATACATCAAAAAATAGCTGTAGAAAATCATTGTATCACAAACTATGGTTCCGATTTTAATTTTATCATCGATTCAATATTTTATTGAAAAAATCAAAATTTTAACTTTTTTGCAATCTACATATGATTTTAGATATGTTTGCGAAAAATTGAATGAACATCACAAAATTGATGAACCCTGCCAAACATAATTATTTTAATTATTCAATTACAAATATCTATTTTTAGTAAATTTTTATCTCAAAAATCAAAAAGTAAAGATTTTATCCACTATATTCATTTTTGCATTACTGGTTCATAATGTTTAATTAGATTATTTTTTTAAAAAATTTTTAGCTCGTTATGTATAAAATGCCATAAAATGCAATAAAACAGTGCCAAAATATAAAAATAATTCAAATGGTTTATTAAAAATTGAGAACGCTGACATCTTCGCAATTGAGAGAAGATTGGTCACAAATCATTTTTTATAAATGGAGATTGATGCGCAGGACTTGATTAACATGTTCGAAAGGTCTGACCTTGAGTTCTTCGATAGCAAGGGAGGACTCGACGGATTCGCAAAGGCTTTCCATACAAACTTAACAGAAGGAATTTCTAAACACGAAGCTGCTGAGAACTACGCTGACCGCATTGCTGGTTTCGGCGTTAACAAACTTCCTGACCCGCCGGTTAAGACATGGTGCAGGATGTTCTTGGAAGCATTAAACGATCTTACCCTCAAAATCTTACTCGCTGTTGCGGTTATTTCAATTATTGTTGTTAGCGTAGCCAACTACAAATCACTGCACTTTGAACAATATATCGATCCAATCTCAATTGTCGTCGCTGTTGGCCTTGTCGCAATTGTTACAGCTCAAACTAACTACTCTCAACAGAAAGCATATCTCGAAATCAACTCCCTCAAGAACACATTCCCGGTAACTGTAATCAGAGCTGGCGAAAGACAGCAGATTAACTCCACAGAAGTATTAGTCGGCGATGTTCTTGAAATTAAGGCCGGTGACGCTGTCGCTGCTGATGCACTCTTCATCAATGGCACAAACGTGTCCATTAATAACTCGGCTCAGACAGGTGAACCTATCGCGGTCAAGATCAGTGAGAAGAATCCATTCCTTCGTGGCGGTGGCGCTATTGAAAGTGGTATTGGAACATGCCTCGTCGCTGCCGTCGGCAAAAACACGCAGATGGGTGTCACAATGATGCAAATTCAGGATATGGAAGCTGCAAACGAGAAGACTCCACTCGAAAAGAAGCTTGAGAAGCTCTCAATGATTCTTACATATGTCGCCATCGGTTCCGGTGTTCTTATTTTTGTAATTCTCATGATTATGTGGTTTATCGACTTGGCGAAGGACTTGAAGACAGGCGACAAGAAGGTTCCAGCAGAGCGTTGGAGCGATCTCACAGATAAGATCATGACATCACTCACAATCTTCATCTGCTGCATCCCAGAAGGTTTGCCACTTGCCGTCACACTAGCCTTGTCCTTCTCAATGAAGAAGATGATGCACGACAACAACTTCGTCAGACGTATGAATGCTTGCGAGACAATGGGCGGTGCAACAACAATTTGCTCAGATAAGACAGGCACACTCACACAGAACAAGATGACAGTCGTCAAATTCTACATGTACGACAAGGAAAGTGACGGAAAGCCAGATCTCCACGATCACGTTTTAGATTTGTTAGCTGATTCCATTTCTATCAACTCTACAGCCTCACACACAATCAAGGAAGGCACAGAAGAGCCAGTATTCGTCGGTTCCAGCTCCGAATGTGCCCTTCTCAAATTCATCGGTGAATTCGGTAAAGATTACCAGGAAATCCGTGAGTTGAACCCAATCAAATACCTCAACGAATTCAACTCCGCTAGAAAGCGCATGTCAACAGTCGTCGAAGCCGAACACGGCCTTAACATCTACCTCAAGGGTGCCCCAGATTTCTGCCTCCCATTAATGAGCAGATACTTGACACCAGAAGGTGAGATCCAGGACGTCGACGACACCTTCAGACAGGCTATCATGGCTAAGGTCAACGATTTCGCCTCACAGGCCTACAGAACAATGCTTATTGCTTTCCGCAACGTCGACGAGTCTATGGCCGAGGAAGTCGAGGATCCAGCCAAGGCAGAGACAGACATGACATTCATCTGCATCGTCGGTATCCAGGATCCACTCAGACCGGAAGTTCCAGACGCCATCAAGAAGTGCGAAGACGCCGGTGTCGTCGTCAGAATGGTTACAGGTGACTTCATCGCCACAGCCCGCTCCATCTCCAAGCAGTGCGGCATCATCAAGAAGGAAACAGACATCGTCATGGAAGGTGCTGAATTCGCTAAGATGTCAAAGACAGACTTATTGAACAAGATCGACGACTTGAGAGTTCTCGCTCGTTCTTCACCAACAGATAAGTACAGATTGGTTTCATTGCTTATGGAATGCGGTGAAGTCGTCGCTGTTACAGGTGATGGTTCCAACGACTCTGCTGCTCTTAAGAAGGCTAACGTCGGTCTTGCTATGGGTATGTGCGGCACAGAACTCGCCAAGATTGCTTCCGATATCGTTATCCTTGATGATAACTTCACATCCATTGTTTCCGCACTCAAGTGGGGCCGCTGCATCTACGACAACCTCAGGTCTTTCCTCCAGTTCCAGCTCCCAGTCAACTTCGTCGCCGTCATCGTCGTTCTCATCGGTGCTATCGCCATCAAGACATCCCCACTCAAGCCAATCCAAATCCTCTGGATCAACCTCATCAACGATTCTCTCGGCGCCCTTGGTTTGGCCACACGCCCACCGTCAGACTCTCTCTTGAAGAGACAGCCGTACGGCGAAGGCGACAACATTATTTCTAATGTCATCGCAAGGAACATGTCCATACAGACATTCTATCAGACTGTAGTTCTCCTTCTTATTATGTTTGGACACGAGAAGATCTTCGGCGTCGCAGATAATACATCAGATAAGAGTGTTATTGTCTCATGGATCTTCAACACATTCGTTTTCATGAACGTTTTCAACCTCATCAACTCCAGAGTTGCTGGTCACGAAGGCTCCGTTTTCGATGGCATCACAAAGGCCATTTTCTTCATCATCGTCTTCTTCGGCATCGCTGCTATGCAGGTCCTCATCATCATGGTCGGTGGCCGTGTCTTCCACGCCATACGTCCAAGCGGCAAAGAATGGGGAATCACAATGGCCTTCTCTGTCGGTGACTTGATCGTCGGCTTCATCAGCCGCCTCATCAAGCTTAAGGACCACACACTTGAGAACCTCAACGCATACAGAGCAATGAGGAAGGAGAAGGTACGCAGGTACTACAGCCAGATGAGCGCAGACCAGCAGTGGAACGAGAACAACACAGTTCTCTCCGACTCCGATGACCTCAAGGAAGTTGAGGCTTCCAACCAAGAGCGTTCTGAGCACTTGGTTATGAATTAATATTATTTTCTTTATTTGAATAAATGATACTATACTTTACTCGCGCTCTCTCATTAACAAAATTTGTGTAAACATTTTATCACTTGTTATTTTAATTTTTTTCATATTTAAGGATGCCCTAACCCCCCCCCCTCATTTTTTGTTGCCCTCATAACTCTGAATTGGCTATACTTACATGCTTTAAACTTACACATGTTTTACTATT
>MRSU01002995.1:0-13836 GCA_008369845.1 Trichomonas gallinae | reverse complement strand
TAGGAATAGGATGCTTAACAAATAGTAAATTTGAATTGATTCTTGCAGATTCCAATCTTTCATTTGTTCAATTCCTCTGAGTTTCTATATCATATTCTTTAATGTAAATCAGTGTTTTCATGTTTTAAGCATAAACAAATCTAGGAAATTTTTTCAAATCAATTTATATCCTTTTTCATGCGATTGTATCAAGTTTAAAGTCTTCAATTACTATAGAAAGATCATATTGTATGAGAAATAAGTCAAAATAATGATAAAAATTAAATTCAAAAATTTATTATTGTTTTATGATCAAATTGTTAATAAATTATTGATTACTATGTCAATATAAGTATATATGGCATTGTTTTACAGAATGAAATCAGATAAATTTTGAAAAGTAATCTAAATTGAGAAAATTTTGAAAGATATGGTATGTACATATTAATTAGTCTATGTTTTTGCAGTAAAACGAAAAAGACGTTTATTCAAAAAAGATGTGTGACTATAATATCGAGCCAGAACTCCTTCAAGAGGCCAAAAAATCTTTTGATGGATTCAGTGAGGATGGCAAGACATTGGCACCAGAAAATCTCGAAAAAGCAATTCGCGCGATCGGATTAAATCCAACACCAGAAGAAATCGAAGATATGCTCGAAGAAATCACCGAAATTGACTTCAAAGCATTCATATATATCGTTTACCATCATAGCCGCTGCACAGATGTCAAGGCTGAGTTAATCGAATCATTCGGAATTTTTGATAAGGATGATACTGGAAAACTTCCTGTTGATAAGATACGAGAGATATTAAAGAAGATCAAAAATCCGTTTACCGACGAACAAATCGATCAGCTTTTAGAGAGGGTTGATATCGAAGATGATGAAGTTGATTATGTCCAATTTGTTGATGCTATGCTTGCTTAAAAACTTGATTTATATACATTTTGAAATCAAATAACACAATTTGTGTATATAATTTATTTTCATGAATTAATATTAATAAACAGATACTATATAACCCATATTTAATCATTATAATATCCAAATAAATGCGTATTTTACATGAACGATCGTGCATCAAAAGTCAATAACAAAGCTTTGATTTGTGCTTAAAACAGAGACCATCTTGATTAAGTTAGACTCCTTTCAGCAGTTCCTGGAAAAGATGATAACACAAGAGATGTTATTTTTGGTTTTTACTGCAAGTAAGTTGATCAATAAGTTTCGATGAAAATATCAGTAAACCAAATGTGTATACAATTTCATTTTATTATAATTGCATGACATATCAGAGTACTATATGTTGGTGTAACATCCATGTCTCAGTGTCATGTTTATCTGGAGATATACTACCGTATATTATGTATATGCTACATATCACTACGCTATGCATGAGTCATAAAATATAGATGATTTTTGAGATTGATATATGATTCTTCCTTATTTTCTTCCTAAAAAGATACAGAAGCAAATCAATAATTAATTTTGACAAATGTCAAAAATTTATTGTCAAAAAAATTTAATGACTGATTTTTTAGCAAAGATCCGCAAATTTGCTCAAGACTATGCAAACGATGGCTGGAAAATGAAAGAGTCTGATGGATATGAATTTGCCACTAATGAAAGACGAATTCTTCCAGCAGAAGTTAATGATGAAACTGTTTTTGCAACTTATTTCATTGATGTTGATGAAGTATTCCAAGCTCCAGTGTTATCAGCATATTTTTACACTGAATCTGGTCATAGATTGACTTATGAAGAATTAAATTCATTAATGCCACAAAAATTAGATTTAGATTCAGTTTCAGAGCGAATACATTCAGGAACTCAAATGCCCGTCTTCTTTTTACATCCATGCAAAACTTTACAATATCTCAAAGGAGTAGAAGAAAATGGAGTCGATTTTATGGTTGCTTGGATAGCAATTTATGGCGAAAATTTCCTTTACAGGCTACCAAAGAAATACTTTACAAAATTATCTAACAAAAATTAAGGATGTCAAAAATTTGAATGCCCAAAAGGTTGAAATATCCTTACACAAAACAAAAAACATAAGAAACATATAATTTCTTGTCATTATAATATATTCATTATGTATTATCAATATTATTTGTTATTTGATCTGTTATTTGCTCTTACCGGAAGTCCCTCTTTGGCTTCTGGTGGTGGATTCGCAAGTAAAGACGCAATTTGCGATGCATGCTTTTCAAGATCGTCCATAACTTCATTCTTGTATTTCATTTTGCGATCGTATACTCTATTAACCTCATCTAGAACATCGCCAGCCATTTTTCCGTAAAGTGTATCTTCTCCGTTATAAGTTTTAGCGTTATAACAGATTAAACGTAAATCATTAACGAATTCTGTGATGTTATTATATGAAAGTGCATTGAATTTATATTTAACTGTTTGTAAATCCATTGGTTGCTTAACAACGCTGTAATAATCAGGACAATTATTCTCAACAGGGTCTACAGGATCTCTAAAAGGTTGGCATATTTTCCATTCCCATAAATCATCTAAAACTTTTTTAATCCAACACCTATCCTCATCATCCATAATAAATGCCATGTAAATTTGCAAAATGACAAATAAAAATCATAATTGGCATGTAAATTAAATTATTAAAAGGAAGGGTGACAGACGCTTCACACATTGTTTTGCTCCATATTCAGAGTATATAGGTGCATATTTTCCTGGAAGAGACATCATTTTTTCCACTTATAAAACAAGTAAAATTGTTGACATATAAATAATTAAAATGACATGTAAATAATTAAAATGTCGTGTAAAGGCTTGAAAATGTCATGTAAATTGTAAATGTCAATTTGACACGTAAATATGATATTTGTCGCGTAATCAAATAATTTTGTCATGTAAATTTCAAAATTTCATTCGTTTAAAAATTTTTATAAAAGTATGGAACAAAACGAGTTTGTTAATAGAATATTCGCCAAACTATCTAACGAAGGTTTTGTTCAGGCATACAGATCGCAACTACGTTTAGCAATACATAAATTTTCATCAGCAAACAGAGATTTTTCATTCGAACCTTTCCAACATACATTAAAATCCGAATTACTTTGCAATATAATATCAGATTACTTCCAAAAACATGGTTTAAAGAATTCATTTAACGTTTTCATTGAAGAATCAGGTTTTCATAAAATGAATGAAGAAGATGTATTAAGAATGTCGCACATTTCAGCAGTTAAATCGTCAATACTCGAGACGCTTGTTGGAATTAAGAGCAAAACAGGCGAACATCACGCAGTAGAAACCCAAACAGATAATTTGTCGCTCGCTCAAAAGCTTTCGCGCGTTGATGAGGCAATAAGAGCAAACAGATCATCTATTAAATCATATGAAAGACAGAAAATGGTTCACGATAGACTAGAACAGATTAAAAAAGAAAAAGAACTCGAATTACAGAAAAGACTGCAATATACTTACAATGCGCAGACAACAATGGAAATGAGCCGATCTAGAATGGATCAAAACGAAAAATTCCGTCTGGAAGTTGAATCTCTTAAATCTCAATATGAATCATTATATTACAAGAAGAAAGCCGAGTTTAAACTTGCTAGAGAGCAAGAAGAGGAGGCAACTAAGATGCTTCAAGAAGAATTAGACAAACAGATCGCAAGATTAAAAGCTGGTTTAGATCCAGCGCCTACAAACATATCTGCACAGCAGGCTCATGAAATGTCGCAGAAGAAACTGAAGAAATTGCTTGGTAAAGCACAAGCTTTGATGAAGAGGAGAGATTCTCTAAAAATCAAATTAATAGCAGAACAAGAAGCTCATAAACAGACTCTTCGAGAACTTGCAGAACTTCAGAAGAAATTTGCTTCTTTGAGTGTTTAATTATTTTTATTATTATTTGTGTGTTTTAGTAAATTTATTTGTTTGAAATCAAAATCAACTCATTTTCACAGTAAATTCATATATAAATATGCAAATATATGATAACCATCTAATAAAACTTCAAAAAACATTAAATTTAATCTTATAAATTGAATTTTTTAATGATTATTGTTCATTTTCATTCGATTTCATCATTTTTCACATTAACTAGTTTAAACATCAATTGTAAAAGATATAAACGAAGATAATTTAATTTTTTTCAATAAATTAAAAAAAAAAATAGATTAAAATTATTAAGATTAAAACAAAACAATAGAATTTTATTATAATAAAACAAGAAAAAAATGTTAAAAAACAGATTCATCATATTCAATATATTCGTATTCAATGTTATTTTGGTACTGATCATACCAGTAGCTGTCGTATTTGTCATCTAGTACAGTTGGCGGTGAAATTGGATTTTTAATTGGCGCCATTAATTCTTTCCAAACTGTTTCATCGATTATTTTCTGGGGCTGTTTCTGTGGTGGCATCATCTGCGGCTGCGGAGGCAACATTTGGTTTGACTTTGGTGAATAAAGTGATGGTGTTTGCGGTGTGCTTGGTGTCGACATCTTCATCATCATCATCTGCTGTTGCTGGTATTGATACGGTTGTCTTTGCAGTTGAGAAGGATAACCTATCTGCGGCTGTTGTTGGTTATATTGATTGAATTGTGGATTTTGCTGCATATTTGGCTGCATTTGGGGTTGAATTTGTTGCTGCATTTGTGATTGCATGGTATTTTGCATTTGCTGTTGCATAGAGAGCTGCATTTGTGGTTGCATTTGAGTATATTGTGGTTGTATCTGTGAGATTTGCGATTGTTGCATGTTTTGGTGCATTTGTTGTTGCATTTGCTGAATATTCAGTCGATAAGATTGTTGCATATTCTGCATCTGTTGTTGAGAATATTGCATCTGCATTTGTTGTTGCATTTGCTGTTGTTTTTGCAGCGGAGGGCGACTTGGCGGAATTTTTCTTTCTAGAGGGCCTTGTTCGAATGAAACCATGCTATTTTTATACTCTTTATGGCACTGGGGGCAATCGTATGTGTTCTTATCGACAACAGAATAAGAATCTATTATGCAACAATCCGCAGGACTGTGACTAATCTTTGCATGATATTCAGGATTGATTTGTGCATATTGTACTGAAAGCCAATTGAATATAGTATTTGTATTTTGAGGCGAAAATCTGATTTTAATGATTTGATTACATGGAGCTTTAGCAAGAATGTAGTATTTTTGACCACCAATAGTTATTGGATCAATTTGTTGACCATCTACAGTAACATTTCCGTCTTTTGCGACAATTTCAGCAGAATTCTGTGGATTCTGATTCGGATGACCAGGATTGGGATGAGGTTGCTGCGGAGGCTGATTTGGAATCATTGGATTTTTAACTTGCCTATTCTGATTTGCTTGATTTGGTTGTTGAGTTGGTTTTAATTCGAAAAATTTTGCAACGAGGAAACAATCTGTAGAATCGATATTTTGCGGTTTTAGAGTGATTTCTTTTTCTTGGTGTAAAACTAAAATGAAAATTCGAGCGTTTGCACCACTTTTGGCTTTAAATGGCGGAGGAAGCTCAGGCTGATCAATGTTTTGATAAAAATTTTGATCTTGTTTGATTTTTTGAGCGACATAGCCAATGTTTTTGAATAATGGTTTCTGAAATGGATATAATTTTCTAAAATAGGTTAAATTGGCCCATAATTTTTGTTCTGATAACTTAGCATCAAAGTTAGATTCATCGTCTGGGTCATTAAGTGCTTCAAAAAGTCTGAAGAGTGCTTTCTGTCTTGCCTGATTATTTATTGAGGATACGAGCTTCTTCAGCTTATCCATGACGCTTTGATCATCATTCATTTGATTCGGCATCGGAGCTGGCATCGGATTTCCCATATTAAAAGGAGGATTCATTAATGATTAATTTCTACAAAAAAATTTACCAAAAATTTTAAAAGTAGGGGGAGAAAAATATTCAAAGGGGGTTCTTAATTGTGTTACAACTCCAAAAAAATGAATTAAAGACAAAGCAGAATGTTTACAAAAACACTTCATAGCGTTCCCAACCTTTACATTTTTTGTAATTGTAATTTTACTTTTAGTTCATTATAGAATGATTAGCTAATACGCAACAGAATATTATGAAACATATGATTATCATGCAACGGTAACACTCCAACACACCATGATTTTAAAATCCATGATCCTTTTCTTCAACTTTAGAGTTGCTGAATTTCCAATAATTCATGAGTTCTTTTACAAGTCAAATAGAATTTTTACACGACAAATTAATAAGAATTATATTATTTACATGTCAAATAAACAATTTTTTTGACACATTATAAGTTTTGAAAATATTTTACATGTCAAATATAATTTTTACGTGCCAATACCATGTAAACTATTTTACATGATATATTAAATGAAACTGAAATATTTGCATGTCAAATAAAAATTTTACATGACAAAATAATGATTAAATTTACAAAATTAGAAAAAATAAAATTTCGGAATTTTTAGTGCAATTCTCTTACAGCACATTTATTTGACATATGTTTTCGCACTTTACAAGCGTGGAATATAACTTATGTCAGTTTTTATAATGGTTTTTGGAACTACTTTTTGGATCTTTGGATCTATTGTTTTCTCGACCTCTTTGATCACGTTGAACAAGTATCTCAAGCAGGCTTACCAATTCGACTTCCCAACATCATTAACACTTTACCATTTCGTTTGCACATGGACTTTGCTTGAAGTTATGTGCAGAATGAAGTTGTTCGAGCGCGCTACAACAGTTCCACAATACGCCATTTGGATTAATGCTTTCGTTAACGTAGCCGGTATTGTTTTCATGAACTTTAATCTCTGGACAAACTCTATTGGCTTTTACCAGCTCTCAAAGCTTTGCTGCATCCCAGTTATGGTTTTGGCTAACTTCGTTATTTACCATAAAAAGACTCCATTCAGAACTCTTTGCTGCTTAGCTGTTTTACTTGTTGGAATTGCCATGTTCTCCGTTAACGATGTTAGTGTTAACTTTGTTGGTACAATTCTTGCAATTATCGCCGTAGTTTTCACAACAGCTTCTCAAATGTCGTTAAATATTTATTCAAACAGATTCCAATGCTTCGGATCACCAATGCAGCACGCTACAGCAGGCCCAATGATCGCTTTTGCAACAATCGCAACACTTTGTATTGATATTTTCGGAAAATATTCTGTTATAGAGCATCACTTCCAACCAGTTGAGTCTGTAATCGCTCTCTCTACAGGCTTAATCGCCGTTTTCGCAAATATCGCCGCCTTCGCTTTAATCGGAAAAACATCTGCTGTTACATACCAGGTCGTCGGACATGCAAAGACAATCATCATTTTCACCATCGGCCTCGTTTTCCTTGATAGCAACCAAGGCGCAACAAGAGCTCAAACAATCAAGAAGATTATTGGTCTTCTCTTTGGTTTGGGCGGCACAATTACATACACAATCTTCGAACTCGACGACAAGCGCCGCGAGAGGGAAGCTAAAGAAATTACAAAACGTGATGAAGCGGAAGAAGATCATTTGGAGCCATTAATCAAAGAAGAAAATGTTGATCCACTTGATAGCCAGATTGGTGAACCATTCGCAGAATCTACAAAAGATCTTGAAGAAATTCCAAAAGAGTAATTTCTTTTCTATTCATAACTATCTTACTATCGATTTGTATTTTCAATTATAAACTATTTTGCTTATGCAAGCTGTTTCAATTTCAGTTTTATTTTTTAAAATAAAACTTAGTCTGAACAATGTATTCCATTTATACCAATGACTGTATACAGGTATAATGTTAGCCAAAAATGGTCTAAGATGTTAATTCAGAAAGATTTAATGATTTCAAAATTAGTTATGCAAAATGAAGGATTGAACGCTAAATATCGCTATTAACGCACATATACCACAGTTAAAACGTATTTTCAAAATCACATCAAAAAATACCATGATTTTCTTATCATACACAGTATAAAACGAAGATTATGTCTATATTATACCATTTAAACATATATTGGATTGTTAAAGGTGCATCCTTAAACAGAAAATTTTATTATCAAAATTTATAAAAACAAAAAATGCATTATAAAACAATAACATACTTTTAAATTAATATTTGGTCTGCAAAACTAACAAAATAAAAAATATAAATTATAAAAATTATCCTTGCCTTTCTTCCCAAACTTTCATGTTAGAGTTGACTTGTTCAACAATTTCATCCATTCCTCCAACAATCTTTGATGTGATCTCGAAAAGAGGCAAGCAAACATTCTTGTAAAATCCCAATTGTGATGCTGCTTTGTTTAAGTGTTCTCTGTCATTCATTGGGCTGCTGTATGCCATTCCATTTGCCCTTTCCAAGTCACCCTGCCTGAAGAACTCTTCGCAGAGGATCGCGCACCATCTGTCAGCTGTCTCGAATTTTCTTGCAACATTCGAAATGTCAGCGACTTTGATCAGAAGACACATAACTAAGAGTCTTGAATCAAGATTGAAGGCCCATGGCATTGGATCTTTCAGAAGCTCCTTGGCACGATCAATGTAATTGAAATGCTTGGCCATGTCTGTACTGAGAATAAGCTCGATGAAAATTTGCCACATCTTTTGGATGTCTTTTTCTGACAAGTTGGCAAAAATGTTGCACTCTTCCCTAGTAATGATTCCTATTGAAACTGAGCAATGATGCGTTTCCATGACAGACTGGTTCTTGAACAAAATACCAAGAGGAGTCTGCGCGTTGATATTATATGAGTTGGAAAATCCATCGTGATTAACATCGTGGCAAAGTGAAGCTACAAGTAATCCAAGAATTTCAAATTTCGTTAAAACTTTGTCTAAGCCTGTCTTGATAATCAAGTTTGCTATGAATTGCGTGACATCAACAGCGTGCATCCAGTTGTGGTAAGGGACAACATTGTAGGAGTCTCTCAAATTGTGAATAAAGTGGAACATAGTCTCCGCTGTTATCTTGTATTCCTCGTTCAAATTGAAGTAGTTGAACAAAGCATATATAATCTTGAAGAAGCCAATTCCTTTGTATATCTCAGGATTATAGTCGAATGAGAATATTGATGGACGTTCATCCTGATTGAGCATGAGTTTGGCAGGAATTTGTGTCAGTTTTCTTTCTTGCGGTGTCAGCCATGTTTGAATTTCGACTTCGACTGAGTTCATCTGCGCGATGCTCTTGAGCTTAGTCCTTTCAAGCGAAATAGAAAGGAAGACTGAGTAAGACTCCAACAATCTCAAATCATCTATTGAGAATTTCTGCTGGTTCTTCTTCCATTGCATCAAAACAACGCCGTAGATTGATTTGTCGGATCCTAAAATTGGAGTAATCATCAAAGATTTTTCTGGCTGCTTCTCGTCATTTTCTACTAAGCCTGTCTTCAAGTTCAGGACTTTTTCTATCAGTGTCTTTCTTATCTTCTCGTTCGAATTAATTTCTTCGTCGTTTGAGTCTTTTCCGGCCATGAGCCTTTTAATGATCAACTTTTTGACGCCCAAAGAATTTTCGTCATCTTCCTTCTTCTTTTTCTCTTCATGCAGCTCGACTTTCGTCTGAATATCTTCATCAATGACAACAGGTTTTGCACTGATTCCATTGTCTTCGTATAGATATAATTCGGCAGTGACAGCGCCAATGACTTGACGTGTGTTCTTTATAATGTCTTCCAAGATCTTCTTGATTGCTTGTGTTTGAGTGACGGAGACAGAAAGATCCATGAATGTCTTGAGTTGAACTGATAATTCGATTGAAGCTCTATAAAGCTGAGCGTTCTCAAGAGAAATTCCTGTAAAAACGTTGAAAATCTGGATCAATTTAACATCTTCTTCGGTAAATGTTCCGTCGAGTTTGTTGATCATTTCAGTGACGCCTCTCACGTTTCCTTTATGGTCGAAAATGGGGACACAAAGTAATGTCAATGTCCTGTAGCCAGTCTTCAAGTCAGTTGCCCTGTTGAAACGCGGATCTTCGTATGCATCTTTGATGTTCAGAATTTCGCCTGTTGTCGCAGTATAACCGACGATGCCCGCGTTGAACGGAAT
Organism: Trichomonas gallinae; assembly: GCA_008369845.1. Taxonomy (NCBI): domain Eukaryota; phylum Parabasalia; order Trichomonadida; family Trichomonadidae; genus Trichomonas; species Trichomonas gallinae. The sequence goes on along the minus strand of MRSU01002995.1, from coordinate 3,859 downwards.
CTCGATTGCGTTCTTCAAGCCACCAGTGAATGTCGTGATCAGCTTGTCGCGTGTCTCGTTCGCCATGAAGAGCGAGCACCTGTCAGCTTTGACGAGATCGCAGGCGCGAGACATAATCTTAGGAATCAAAGAATCCATCTGCAAATCACCAGATAAAATTTCGGCGACTTCCAAAAGACTTCTTAATCTCTTCTGCTGTCTTATGGCATCCTCGAGATCGTGGTGGTTCTTCTCAGCTGCGAATGCGCTGTTGAGTGATGCAATGATGTATGGAATGATGCGTGACAGAATCTTTTCATCATTGTCAGTGAAAAATTGCGGATTTCTTTTTCCACGCAAAACGACTGCATAGACGTATCTGTTGTCTGGATCACGCACTGGAATGGAGAGAACTGAGTGATCTCCGTTTCCATCTGCCTTTTCTACGTAAGCGGAGTGTATTCTGGACGTGACACATGAAATTGGAACTTCGTGACGAAGAGAGTAGCCTGCAATGCCGAGTTCTGATAGAGGAACAGTAACCGGATAATCAGCACTCGTTGTAAATGTCACAAATTGATTTTCTGTAGAATTATATCTCCAAATTTCTGCTCGCTTGCAGAAGAAGAGTTTTGTAAGTTTATCTGTTATAAGCTGTATGAATTGCTTCAGCCTGCACGTTTGGATAAGCTCAGAAGCGAAAGTATCATCTAACAATGGCTGGAAAAGCCACCTAGAGTATAATTTACATTTGTTCTGGAAATATTCTGCGAACTTTATATCATTGTCGTTGAACAAAGCTGATTCTTTGCTTCTAATAACTTCAATAACGGCTTTTACGTTATTAGAGAAATCGAATAAAGGAAAAGCGAGAACGTGCGAGTCAGGCAGCATTTGTGCGGATTCATTCATCGGATTGTATGAAGCATGCTCGCTTGCTGTTGGAATGTTAATAATCTCGCGCGTAAACTGGCAATAGCCAGCAATTCCGCTTCCATGCGGGAAGCTTGTCGTATTTGACGGACAGAATAAGACTTTGACAGACGAAATATCGTGAAAATATAAAACTTGATCGGCGAGGAAATATATTTGAAGAGTTGACTCAACGAGTTTGTGTAATGCAACACTTGCGGATGATGACGCGATTTTGTCGAAAGTTTCTTCCATTTTAAGGTGAAATTGAAGATTTTGATTTGCTTGAGTAGTTTTCGGACGCTCATCGAACAATCCGATTGGTGGCAAGCCATCATCAGGCTGGTACCTTGTTCCACCAATAGCTGTATGCGCGCGGGATTGTCTTTGAGCTGTTAATGCGAATGTAGGAGAATCTTTAACTTGTGGGCCTTTTATTTTAGATATTTTCTCTTGCCTTTTCATTGATATTTTCCTCGACAAATATGGTGCGAATTGGTCAACAGGCTGAGGAGGAGGGTTAGTATCGACGTACAAACTCTCCAAAGGATGAGTTTCTGTAATAACAACTGAAGATATTGGATTGAGTGCGATAAGTTCATTGACAAGGGACTTCTTTTCGCCCGCTTTGCCAATCTGTTTCACGACTTTCATCCAAAAATTTTATAAAATCTCAATTTTAGTCACTTTTATTACACGTTATTTTCATTGTCACGTTTCTATCAAACAAATGACATTTTACATGACATTTTGATAATTTACATGACAAGATGACATAACAAAATAAACTTGCTGCGATCTTTTATTTACGCAACAGTGGGATCCTTTATTAAGATTTTTGTTAGATTGTTTGGCCACGTTTTTAGCATGATAGCAATTAGAGCAACGATATTATTCATCCAACAATTCAACATTTACATGACAAAATGGTATATAATTTGTCAAAATTTGATATTTTACATGACAAAATATCGAAGCATTCAGATCGCTCAATTTTTTTATCATTTAGTGAAAAATCGAAATGGCCAAGAGATTTGGTTCAAACTACATGAATATGTACAATGTTATATATAGTATCTACTTGCAAAGTCTCCTGATTATATAACAGTAGGATCCTTTATTCCACTACATTTTTTAAAAAGTGCGGACACCCAAAATCTGACATTTGTCAAAAATCCACCAAATTAATGTTCGGCGTTTCTTAGCGTAAGTGATTAGAAGCGAACTAACCTAGTAGGTTTATATTATAGTATCCTACTAGAAAAAGCATGCTCATGAGAGAAACTAAATCTTAATTATTCGATTTCTTTGTAGAATACTCGACACTAAAATTTACATCGTAGTTTCACACTCAAAATCTCAAAATTTACATAACATTTTTACATTTTACATGACAAAATGTCATAAAAATATTTATGAATCAATTAAAGAATAGAAACTTGCTGCGATCTCGTGGTTTTCGTCGTTGTCGTCTTCCATGATTTCTAGAAGAATATCCTTAAATTCTCCGTTCAAGAACTCGAAAAATTGATCGCAATCTCTTCCGCTCGCTCTGAGCCTCGTGAGAGAAGTATTAAGCGTAGTTATTGCTAATCTCTTCAAATCCGATGGAGCAGATGCGATAATATTCGAAAAACTGTTGAGCAAATCGTTTTCGAGAAGGACGAATAAAACTTCGTCGTGGTTGCATGAAATCACTGTAAGACAGTATTTGACGACCGAACACCTTTGTGCAAAAGACATTTTCGAATATTTTTCTATGATTGTTTGAATAATCTGATCATAAGGGATTTGATCGATGAAATCTGGATTGAATACTGCAATTTCGTATAAAAGATCAAGAATATCATTTGAAAAATCATCTTTTGGACGGATTCGATAAAATTGAATTAATTTTGCGATATCTATTGTTTGTAGTAACTCATTTACGAACTCTTTATTTTCTTTTGTGATCCTGATTACTTTTATATTCATTTCAAGCGTTGATTTCCATGTTTTGTCCAGCATCACGAATTGCAATTTTTTATTGAGTATTTCGATGATTTTAACGCAATTCAAGATGAAGTCAGCAGCAATATCGGCAACATTTGAAATCGCCATTGCTGTCGTTATGTATGTCTCATTATAATAGTTATTAACTGAAAAATTCGGATTTAAAGGGTCAAAATCAGCAAGTAAGTCTTTTTCTATATGTATGAGAGTGTTGTAGTAGGCATCAATCATTTGCATGACTTTTTCATATTCAATTATTTGTTCTGATTGATTTGGAAGATATCCAAAACATTTCGTAAAGAATTGGAAGATGTCTTGCAGCTGTTTGGCAACTGTAGATGGTGATTGTGCTAAATATTTCTGTAAAAGCTCAAGAAGAACAGGAATAAGGCCTGATCCGAAACATAAAACTTGAAATTCCGAATTTGAGTCCATTATCTTCGAAAACAAAGAAAGTGTCATGCATGTTGTGAAGTTATCATCATTATTTGCAATGAAAGGAAGAAGAGTTTCGAAAATTTTATTTTCAGCGAGATATTGGGCTATTTTGAAATGTTGACTCACTAAATTTATTAAAATAACGAAGCAATTCTTATGTATTGCAATCATTTTGAACTTTCCTGAACCAGAAGGATAATTTTGTGATAAAATTTGAACTGTTAAATCGACAAACCCTGACTCCATGTATACTTCCGGAGGTATTCTCGACCCTAGAATGTATTTAGCGATGTCAACTATTGAATTTCGTGCTCCTTCAAGATTTTCAGATTCGATCAATGTTTTAAACATAGAAATTTGCTCCATCAAGTTATAGGACCCGTCTTTGAAGGAATCCGGCACAATTCCTGATGAAGCAGTGAGATTTGTTTCTTGGCTTTTGTCATTTCGAACATTCATTTTAAGGGTCCGCTCCGCGACCAAATAGCGGTCTCAATTTTTCAATGCGGTATTGAAAATTATCGTTTTGCCCAGAAAA
>MRSU01002947.1:0-13816 GCA_008369845.1 Trichomonas gallinae | reverse complement strand
AAAGGTCTAGAGATTAAAAAATGAGCGTGGATGAAAAAAGACGATAAAAACCGTTTTCGTGCAAGCGCACCCTTAAAATATCAAATAAAACAATCCAACAAGTCATTTACAATACAAATCTACAAGAAAAACGAAAATTTTATAATTTTTATAATTTTTCATTCATACTCCAATATTTTGTAAACTATATAAAAAGTTAACTTTTTCTCATTTCCGTTTTTGCTTTTTAGAGCTTTATAATATATTACATATGAAACCTTAATGGCAAAATCAATATTCATGCATCATAGATACAGATATAATCATCTATCATATTAAAGATTTACCATATAACTAACATTATTGAACAAAACATTTTCGCCATGTAAAGTGTCAAAAATGAAACATGACATATAAAATTGTTTATGTGTCAAAATATAAATAAAAAAAATCATTGATTGCTGAATAAATAAATACACACAGATTTATTTAGCGCATTCCTGGCATTCCGCCGGCTGGTGCTGGCATTCCTCCACGTCCTCTGACAGCAGACTGTCCTGGAAGACCTGGGTCGAATGTTGTCTCGTGCTGTGGGATTTGGACTGTCTCATCGACAGACAAGATTGTGCATGCTGCCTCGCAAGCTGCCTTCAAGGCGTTCTTCTTGACAACGAGTGGCTCCCAGATGAATGACTCGACACTGTTAAGGACTCCACCTGTCTCGATGTCGACACCTGCCCATTGTCCGTCAGCCTTTTCGTGTGCTGAGCGAAGCTTGTTGAGTGTCTCGAAGGAGTCGAAGCCGGCGTTGTTTGTAAGTGCTCTTGGGATTGCTTCTAAGGCTTCACCGAAAGATTCGACAATTAATTGAGCCTTTCCGTCCATCTTGAGTGCGATTTCGTGTAAGTGCTTTGAGATTGTCATTTCAATGGCACCACCACCGCCAACAATGCGCTGGGCCTTCTTGGCGCGGCGGACGATCATGATTGCGTCGTGAATTGAGCGGCCAGCCTCTTCGAGGAACTGCTCAGCGCCACCACGAAGGACAATTGTAGCTGCACGGCCGTTTCCACCTGTAAAGATGTTGAATCTCTTAGATCCGACCTGGCGCTCTTCGAAATCAGCGCATGTGCCGAGATTCTTTGCCTCGATGTTGGATGTTGTAGAGAGGATGGATCCGCCTGTGCACTTGGCGAGTCTTTGGATGTCCTCATCTGGAACGCGGCCGGCAGAGAAGATATCGTGATCAGCGAAGAACTGTGTGGCAACGTCACCGATTGGCTTCTTGCTGATGACGATGTTGGCGCCTGAATTAAGGCAGTCGTTGAGCTTGCGGAAGATAATTGCCCATTCGGCATCAACGACTTCCTGGAATTCTTTGGCATCTTCAACGCGGACTTCAGCACTTGTGCCTTCAGCCTTGAGCTCGAGTTCTACATTCAAGAGCAAAATCTTTGGTTGCTTGAAATGCTTTGGCTGCTGTTCGAAACCTGCGTAGGAGAATGTGCGCTCGAAGGCAACACCTGGGACGAAGAAAGAATCTTCAAGGGAACCGCCTTTGACCAATTTAACACCAAGATCGTTCAATCTCATGTCTTCGTCGAGTTGAAGGACGGCGTCGACGATCATTGGTGCAAAGAAGAAGCGTGAGTCGGAAACAAGCTTGCTGCGAAGTGTTGTAGCTGCGCATTTTTCTAAAACTTCACGAGCGCTTCCGTCAATTGTAACAGCGACCTCATCGAGCTTCTTGAGGGCTGCATTGAGTGCTGTTCTATAGCAGCGGCAAATGAACTGTGGGTGAACTCCGTCTTCAAGATAATCCTTTGCAGCGTCAAGTAATGATGTTGAGAGCACAATAACGGATGTTGTGCCATCACCGATCTCCTCGTCTTGAGACTTTGCGACGTCGACCAATAATTGAGCAGCTGGATGAACAATGTCGAGTTCCTTCATTACTGTGGCTCCATCGTTGGTCACAATGGCGCGGCGGTTGTTGCCGTTGTGGATAAGCTTGTCCATGCCGCGTGGGCCGAGTGTTGAAGCAAGTATTTCTCCAATCGCGTGGCAAGCGTTGATATTAGAAATAAGCTGGCCGAGGCCTTGAGACTGGTCAACTCCCTCGCGGAGAAGAATGATTGGTGGGCGAATCATGTTGGACATGCTTTAGTTATTAATGGTCAGGTGATTTTCCTATTAGTAAACGGTCATTTTCTTTTTTCCAAAATTCGAAAATTTGGTGATAAACGAGTTGACAATATTGTATAGACCCAGAAAATCAAATAAAATCGGCCCTGCTATTTATAAATTAATAAGGTTAATACTAAGCACATCACATTATTATTTGACATCTGACATGTAAATATTGTTATTTAAGGTTAATATTTAAACAAATTTTAATCTCTATAATTAAAGCAATGGTTATTGTTTTCAGCTCATTATTTGTTAATAGAATTAACATTGGTTCTATAGTATTCGTCACGAGTGTTAATATTATAAGAAAAGAAAAATTAAATGAAAATCGTGTATTTTATTAATATATTTACTGTACACGTGAAAATATAGGAGTACAGATTCTATAATATTGATGTAATGTTCAAATATAGATAATATCGATTATATATATAAAATCAATTTTGATTTTTCATATTATTGTTATATGAGGTAAATTAGATTAAGATTTTGTATATTTTGATAGAAAACAATATTTAATTCAAACAAAAATAATGATTATTGATTTTCTTGTGAAATAATTTTTTCAATTATCTTCTTAAGTGTGGAATCTGGAGCAATTTGAACGTTTGCGAGTATTTGAAGCTTAATCTCTTTATCCTTCACAGCAACTTTGATCATATCGATGAATTCGATTGGGAAATATGTTCCTTCGCTTAAACATGATCCAGAAATGAATCTTGTGAGCGAGAAAGGCTTGTTTCCAGCGCTTATCCATTCCTTGATCGTCTTAATTGCGAATCTCGAAACTCCGTTGAAAGCCACGAATTGAACCATTCTTTGCTCATTTTCGAAACTGAAGCTTGGTGGTTTATTGTGTCTTACGCATCTACTGAACTTAGTGAAATATGATGTGAAAATACTCTGATATTCAGTAGTAATCGGGCTATAAATAGTTGAAACATTTCTTAATCCAGCATATTTTGCGATTGCGAATAATTCTGTTTCTGTGCAAATTCTTTCCGTTGTGTCCAACTCCTGTGGTCTATTAGGAGCCCAAGGGACTTTGTTAATAAGCATTTCTATCCAATACTTGCTGAAAGATGATATTTGGCAAACTAATGATGCATCATTTTTCGGACAATCTTCGACAGCTGCAGCGAGTTCAATATTCAGCATCAGCAGGTCATAAGCGCAGTCTGATGCATCTCTAGAAAGCTCATTGTGTGTCATAGCGATAATTGCTGGAGAAACAGAGATTTTTTGTGCCTTTAGCAAATCCGTGAATTTTTCAGCATTCGCTGTTTGATATATTTTCATTCTCAAAGCTCTGAGAATTTCTGGGCTCACGTATTGTACTTCTTCGTCTAAAGAGACATCATATTCCTCTGGTTCTTGCTTTTTGACTGTCAATCCCGTAATAAAGCTCGGTTTCACAACTTTCCTGAATATTCTGACATTTTTCGCGATTGTGAATTTCTGTGCTGGAGGTAGATCCCCTGAGAAGTCAATTTTGACGCCTCTTGTTATCAATCTCGCCACGAAGTAAGGAACCATCTGCCAGAAGGCTGGCGGTCCTTCCCAATCTCTGAATGGCTTCTTGATCAACTCTTTGACGCAGTCGAGTTCAAAATGCTTTTTGATTGCGATCGCCATCCATGAATTCGTCATTTTGTCGGCAATAATCTGTGGAAAGACTTTCCTTCTGTCTGCAGCTTTAATCAGAGGGACGTCAACTTCAAAGTCAATGTCATCACCTCTTTCTATAGCCAACACTATTAAATCTGGAAGAGAATTTTTGTTGACTTTTGGTAATTTTTCTGGCGCGATTTGTGCTGCAGCGAAAACAATCTTGGGATCAGCAGACAGAATTCCAGATGTTGTTTCAACGTGTGCTTTAGCGCTGCTACTCAACAGAAGCCATGTGTTAGCTGACGGCCATGGAATAAGTTTCCTTCCTAAAGCGTCAAGTGAATTCAGATCCATGACAACTTGCGACTTCAATGCCCCAGCCGCTGCGGCAGCTACATCTCTTAGATTTAGTAAATTAGACTGCGGCTGCTTTGATAGTATTGATGCAATCTTGTGTCCGTTCTGTGATAAAAAGTTGTTGGCGATTCTTGTGAGAAAATGCGGAGGTTCTGCGCAAACGAAACATGCAATTGCATATAATACTAATTCGGGGAGCGAAGCTATGTACTGCGGGATTCTTATTAGTCTAGAATGCATGCAGAACCTCTTGAGAGATATTAAAAAGGCTTCTAGTGAACCTACATCTCCCCAAATGACCTCGCCGTCGATTTCTGTTAATATGGAAAAGAAGGAATTTGTTAAATCGTCGACTCTCGGGCAACTCATGCTTGAAAGTATGGCGCAGATGTTCTTGAAAGAGTTGGCATCGAAGAAGTCAGCATTTTCGAGGAATCTCTGGTATAATGGATAAACATCGCCGTTATTAAAATGCGGACATTTCTCGCATAACTGTTTTTGGACCATTTCGTGGCCGCTGTTTGCTATTGATGCGATTTTGTCTGCGGATCTGCGTACGTGAGTTGGGAATTTCGTGAAATCAACTTCGCATAAAAATCCAACAACAGATTTTGCAGTTACAGGTGACTCAGTGTCAAGAACTAGAACAGCTTCGAGGAACTCGAGGGAAGGAAATTTGTTGAAACAGATTGTGTAAGCTGTGATAATTGATGGAATTGTTTCTGTGAATATTTCTTTAAGATCAACTGAGATAGACTCTGATAACACTCCAAGAGCGATACATTCATACTGCAAAGCTGAAATATTTGGCTCTCTGGAGATATTTGTTAAAATACTCAGATCAAAACTAGGTTTGAAGCCATATGGAAGTGCATTCTTAAGGCATAAAAGATAAGGAGCTATTTGGCTGTGATCTGCTGGTGGAGTCTGCAGCATTTCCGTGAATTGATTTGGATTTTGCTCAACAAATGGTAATATCTCTTCAAATGTAGCGCCAATTGGTATATCTTTGATTTGTATTTTCGGCATATTGGCTAAAAAGTACATCTTTTGAGGTATATATGGTAAAGCATCTTCAATCAAATCAGGATATGCGAAAATCGCAGCAGTTTTGATTCCCCATCTCGCTGATAGTACAGAATCCTTAGGCTGTCCAAGCAAACGGATCAAATTGAGTCTAACTTCTTTTGATTCAACAAATTGTCTGATTTGTGGTGCTATTCTGTTGAAATTCTCTGCAACGATTTCTGATGAGTGCTCAGAGCAAACCTCAAGCAAGTGAGTGAGTTCAGCGAAGAGATCCAGTATAACCGAATGTGTAAGAAACAATGCGACCTTTAATGACAATTCTATCATCGAAACTAGAGCGTGTGGGCTGTAATTATCCGATGCGTGCATCGAAATGTACTGTAATATGGGAGATTTCTGGAAAGGCAAAACTACTTGTACTGAAGAATCAAGAATTACTGATGAAATGTGTCGTATTGATACGTCTTTGTCGTCTCTGATGGCGAAGAGAATGTCTAAAATCGTGTTAAGCATCGGCAAGTAAGTATCCAAATTTTTCGGGTTGATAAAACGCTGCAAACTGTTTAATTCTGTGAGAACTTCAGTTGGTGACACTGTCTTATCATCAATACGTGATTTTATCTTGATTAATGTCTGTTTGAGTTTATCAAGATCAGAAACATCAGAAGACATCAAAAATTAATGAAATGAGAATTAAAGAAAAATAATTTATTCGGGTAGATATAAACTGTTAATGGCATCACAGCTCAGGTTCTTTAAATAAGAAAAATAATACTTTTAAATTACGTTGAATTTTATCATTTTTTAGCATTATTTTGTGAATATAGGCTATATACATGAAGGACTCACGTTGTGGTTGAGATTCCTAATATTAAATTTTTCAAATTAGAAAATCATCGTTCATAAATCATTGGATTGAACTCTGTTAAGTGAATATATTGCTTGTGGATGATTTTTAGGGTGAAATTTAAAATTTGAAAATAATTCGGTTTTGATCAAGAATTTTTGGTGTATTACATTAATCTCATTCGAATAAATAACAATTTGTATTTGAATTCTTAAAATAACAAATTTGATTCAATGATAAAAATATAACTTTGCTAAATTGGTGGTATTTCGAGTATTCTTTCTACTTCCATTCTCAATGCCTTATTTTGAGCTTTCAGTTGATGAATTTCAACTTCCAAATTTGTTATTTGGACTTCATCTGCATATTTTGAGTTGATATCTTTTGCAATGAGGTTCTGGATCGATGTCTCGGGCATTGTGCTAAACATATCTGATCTAAGATTATGTCGATAAAGAGCTTCTTTAATTTCTTGTTCTGTTGGCTTAGAAATAGTGGATTCATCCGGTTTATTGGAACCTGATCGTAATTCTTTTAGTCTTTGCTCGAGAAATTTTATTCGCTTTAATTTCTCTGCAATGATATGCATAGATGATCCATCGATCAAGCATTTCTTTTCGAACTGGTCCTTGAGTTGAAGTCTTTTTTGATCGATTTTTTCTTGATTTTTTCCCATCTGGCTCAAAATATAAGCAAATTCGGTTTCGATTATAGATTTCTCTTCAATAACATCAACCTTAGCTTCAGCAGGCGGAGTTGCGAAATATGAATCAATATGAGTTTGATTTTCCATGGAACTCATTTACAAACCTTTGACGATTTTTTACAATTCAAAAATAATCGTCATCAAAATATTATAACACCATTTATCAATACCATGAAATATTTTAGGAATTAAAAAATTACGCCTGTAATATTTTACAATTCAAAAATAATTTTGATTTTAAAATTTTATGGTTTTTTTGTCATTAATATCAAATATGTATTAAAATTTTTGCTTTCACGCCCATAAAGAATTACAATTCAAAAACAATCAAATTTATAAAATTACTTATCAGTAATATGAAATATTTTATTAATAAAAAATAATTTTACACCCGTAAATATTTACAAGTCAAAATAATAATCGTCAACAGAGTAGTTAAATGATTGTTTGTCAATAATTTCTGGTATTTTGTAATTAAAATTTTTTGCTTTTACGCCCGTAATTGACTTACAAAAAATATGAAATTTGTCACGTTTTAAAATGAATCAAGAAGAAGAACAACTTTGTAAGTATATTTTTGAGAGAATCAAGCAAAACAAACTCTCAAGTATTTTCTGGGATGCCATGGATCAATCTACATCGCCTAGTAATTTGCATCCTATAACTTTAGCGCAGATTGAATATAAATTAACTAAAAAAGTATTCAAAAATCCAGTAATGTTTGCAAAAAATATACGTTTATTTACTGATAATGCCATTTCATTGTCTCCACCAGGCACATTACGTTATTCTGCGGCACTTCAATTAAAAATCGATGTTGAAGAACTCTTGGCAAGCATAGAATCACCATTTTATGGATTAGTTTGTTCAATAACAGCTTCTTGCGACAAATTTAAAGAAGAAGGTTGTACTCCAATTAAAAATATAAAAACAAAAGAGACAACAAGCCAGAAAGTTGGAACATTATATTTCGAAGAGAAATCCTCTCCATACAAAGGATATGATAAGCTAATTAGAGATATTCGAATTTGCTCTACTACAGGGCTTGCAACAAGAGTTGCTGCATATATCAAAAAGATACAGCCAGACTTAGTCGTCGTTGGCCAGAACCTATATCTTATGACAAAGAATCTTTCGGAAGAAAATTTAGTTAAATTGCAAAATTACGTTACTAGATTACTAAAAGATGTCGCTGCTGGCAAAATAGATCCATACAACAGACCATTCGGCCAAATAATACAACCAGTTTCTGTTCAAGTTCGGAAATGAAAATTGAAAATGTTTTTTCTGCTTAATATTTGCTATACACTGATCAGCAGAGCATATATTGCCCATTCAACATACAAAATCATTTAAAATCGAGAAAAATATCATTCGAGAAAAAATTTAAATTGCAAGCAACGTCAAATATATGTTCTTTTCAATCTTAGTAGATGATTACATTGTTATATTTTTTAAATGATCATATTATTGTTATGATGAATAAAATATTTGTTATTTTCTTGTTTTACCTAGATAATCTCTTTATTTTTGATGCCATGATCTTATTCAAAATAGATATATTTAGTGTATTATAATAGAACTAAAGAAAAAAAGTAAATATTTGTTTTGACATGTAAATTATTTATGTGTCAATATATCGATCAAAACGTGACAATACAAAAATGTCGCTAAAAATTAATTGGGATGCATTACAGTCATATATAGTACAAGAACGTACCATTGAATATATTACTCGCATGGTTTTGGATGCCCTTAACAAATCTCCCGAATTCAGTTCAACATTTATGGTAAATTCGTTAACATTCGGAACAATTGCTCCTACTATCGAAATAATATCTATGAAGGATGTCGATGTTACACTCCAATGGCATTTAAAGACTCATGTCTACGAATTACCTGAATTACAGCAAATTCCATTTAATGCTCCATTTCAAGCAACAGTATCAATCCACTGGGAAAGTAATGGATCATTTGCTTTCAGCTCCTGTCTTTCTTTCGACAAAATTTCTCCAGGATGCATCAAATTCCCGTTTAACGCCTCCATTTCGAGTATTTACATAAGTGGAAAATTATGTATTCTTTATCTTGGTGATTCAATTATAACATTCTTTGAAAAAGATCCAGATTTTAATTTCCAGCTGGAACTAAGCCTTGGTGCTGAAGAGAAAGTCTTTGATCAGCATCAAGTACGCGATTTGATATGTGAAGTCCTTCGTGGTTGGGCTTCAAATAATATTGTTCATCCAAACTCGCTTAAATTCCCGTTCAGACCACCAAATCCTTCTAACTAACCTTATTATTTCTTTTTCTATTGTATTTATTATAAAGATGTTTATAATTTTTTATTTTCGTTAAAAAATAGCTAATATCTAATTACAAAATGTATATTTTAACAATAAAACAATCTTATAGTATCATTCGTTAACAGCTTACCATCTTATAACCAAAATAATTTGCGAGTGTGCGAATTGTTTCCAAAGGAAGTTCTGCAAGATCTACTTGGTTCATTGTGAAGCTAAGACGTGGTGATTTAATCCTAATTAGCCACTCAGCTTTAATTTTATCTTCTAATGGTCTATCATTCAAAAACTTCGCGAATTCGTTAATATTAAATTCACTGCCGTTATGAGCATTGATTTCTGGGATTTGTAAGTTTGCGAAATTCGTAATTGCATTTGTAAGTCTTGTTGTATGTAGTCTTGAGCTCGATTCACATGAATTGTATGATGAATCTATCTCAACTTTGGCATCATATGCAGCATCTCTATAATTACTTAATTCTACTGATGTGAAGTTTTCGTATACAGTCATAAGGCAGGTATTTATATCCTCTCTGACTTGCTCAACATCTGTGTAGTGTCCTTCGCTAATATTGTTTAAAATTTGTCGAAAATCATTTATTTGTTTTCCTTTATACATAGATCTATCAATTCTGAAAAGCTCTGGGTAAATTCCTTTCTCATATAGTGCAGATAAATAAGCGTGCCAATCTGCAAATGATCTTGATCTTAATATCGGTTTATCTTTGATTTGCGCAGTATCATGAAGACAAAAATGTATGAATGGTTTTGATGCCGTGAATGAAATTTTTTGCCAGCGAACAAATCTTACGCCTTTAGGTGGTTTGAACGTGAATTTCAAAGACATCAAATATCTAATATTGTTTTGTCGAATAAAATAGTTTACATGTCAAAAATATTTCTTATTTCACTTCTTTATGATTCTATAATGATTAGAAACAAAAATAACAAATATTCATATTTATCTCCTTTATTTACTAATAATCATACTGTTCTTACAACATTTTTCATATGAATATTTTTTCAAAAAAGTAAATATGTAATTTAAACAAATTGCTATTAAGCATGAATATTTTAAGAACAAAGGGATCATAATGTTATAGCATTATTATCCAATAAAGATATATCATTATTGAATATAATAATTCAATAATGAAGGATTTAACTCATGTGTCAATCATTGTATGTGGAAAGTAGTATGATATATGAATGTGTTAGACCAAAAATTATTTGATTAAAATTTTCAAAATAATCATGATTTTTAGTTGTATTGTTTTGAACAGTTTCATCATTTATATGAGGAGGCAGCAAGAAGATTTCTTTGGTTCTTCTGTCTTCGAGCTGTCTCGATATGGACTTTCATTCTTAGGGACATCAATGCCATAGAATTTGCAATATTCATAGAACTTGACGTTTCCTGTCATGTCGCTATCCATTTTCCTCATCAATTTTGCGTTATCAATAACCGTTGTATTTGGATTAAATCCTTTATGGAATTCTGTTAATTCTTGCAAAGACACTATTCCATTCCTGTCCTTGTCCATTGCCCTATAGAAGATTTTGAGTATTTCTAAATTATATTTTTCGTTTTCTATTTCATCATAGTGATCTCTCCATAGTTCTAAGAATCCTTTGATTGGTTCCCACTTAGCCTTATCAGTGCCAACAGTATCAAAGGCACGATAAAGATTTGAGATCCATAAATCACTCTTATTATCATCAATACCGGAAATAAGGAAGATAAACTCTTCTTTGCTGATTGTGCCATCTCCATTTTCGTCCGCTTTGGCAAGCCCGCCATCTATGGCTTCTTGGATTTTCGCTTTCATTTTTGTGTAGTTGTAAATGTTTCGTTTTTTTTTTTTTACTGACAAAATTTTGTAATGTAAGAATACTTCGTCACTCTTTTCCCAACATATTTACCCTTTTTACATTCTATATATCATTTTTGCACAACGATATTTCAAATTCTACAATATTTCATTATTGCGGATTTTTATTTTGCTTTCTATCAAAAAATAACCCGCTCAATTATCATATCATGCCCCATATGCTGTATTTCTATATGTTTTGGCTGGTAATTATCGCTTTACAAATTCAATTTTATAAAAATTTGCGTCATTGAAAAGAAAGAATGATTTAAATCGAATAGTATTTGTATGTTTTCAACATGAGCATCCTGTTTCAGCGGATTTCCCTGGTTTTAAGATTGGAGCAGCTGAAGATCCCTGCATCTTGTTTCCAACACGGCGTGCAGAGATTGCCTTGCACATCTTAATGAACATTTCATGGACATTGGATGCATTCTTAGCAGATGTCTCAAGGAATGGAACGCCAAGAGAATCAGCGAACGCTTGACCTTCATTGCGACTTACCTGTCTCTTCTCTTCTAAATCTGTCTTGTTTCCAACGATAAGCTTAACAACCTGTGGAGTTGCCAATCTATCGACATCATTAATCCATTTTCTGACATTTTCGAAACTGTCACGATTTGTTATATCATATACGATCGCAATGGCATGTGAACCATGGTAATAATTTGAGGTTATAGATTGAAAACGCTCCTGACCGGCTGTATCCCAAATTTGTAATTTGATACTTTGACCATCAATGTCAAGTGTTCTGATTTTGAAATCAACACCGATTGTTGATACATAATTCTGTATGTTAGAAAAAAAATCGAACTTCACTGAATGTCTGATCTGAGAATTGGAGTAACAAACAGCTCTTGCCGACAGCTGAGTCACCAATAATAAGAATCTTGTAAAGTGTATCGAATTCTCCTGATGCCATATATAGAATGACTCAAACCGTACAATTAGCGGTTTTTCAAAAATTTTCACGATAAAAATTTTTAGCTTTTTTATAAAAAAATCTCAAAATTCACATAAATTTGTTTAATATATAATATAACAAAACCAAAATTCACATAAAAATCATCGAATTTTGATTTTTATAACAAATCTCAAAAATCATATAAATTTATTCATTTTTGCATGATATATAATATAACAAAACCAAAAATCATCGAATTTTGACCAATCAATTTTTTATATATCATATAAAAGAAATGCTTGTAACAGGTTTTCTTCGCATCAAATGTTGCTGAAACTTTGGGGGTAGGTAGTGGATGTCAATGTGAACAATAGGTATAATGAACGCTAGTCAAAACAATCTTATAATTTCGAGATATAATGCAGAAATTGAATAGTTTATAAATTAGCAAATTCATAATTATTAAATATTTTATCATAAAATTATTGCTTTTTATATGATATTTAATCTAACAAAACTAGAAATCATCGAATTTTGACCAACATATCCTTTTTATAAAATAAAAGTGACAAAATAAAGGTTCCTTTCTCCAAATCTATATTGAACTTCGTCTTTGACTTAAATATGGCAAATTATATAATGAGTGTCTGATGCATAGTACATTGCAAACGACAACCTTTCGAATTAAAAGAAAATTTGATATTTCAAATAAACTAATTTCGAGTTACATACTTCACGATGTAAACACTTTTGTTGATCTGTATCTACTATTTTTGAATCCTTATCTAAAACATTTACAAATAGTTAAATTAAATTTGAAAATAATCAATTTGATAGATATGATATTGTTTCGTAAATGTAATTTTGCTGCATTATTGGTATATGTATATCGGTATCAATTTGGTTTTAAGAATTTCTGATAATGATCAAAAATATTGATCGAATTTATAAAATAGCGTACAAATATGCTACATGTCAGTAAGCTGTAGATTCTTTGATGGTCTTCGATTTGTTGGAAATAATTTACGAATGAAAATATATTAACCTATGTTATTATTGGCTCTAAAGCTAATAAATTGTTCATATTCTTCGTTTATTATGTGTTTACAATGACTGTGCCGAAGTATGGATGATTTACTGTTGAATTTTATTAACAATGTCTTTTTGCGTTGAGAAAATTAGGCATCTTTCATAAAATTCTTTGATATAAAGTGTAGTAATTGGATTTAGCTACACCAGAAAGCATTGATTTTATGAAGATATTAGAGTTGTAATTTCTCATCTGAAAGAAAAATGAAAATTTCTGGTGTGGAACGATTCATTAGTATGTAGTGATGAATGAAACTGCTCTGCACGAACTACAATCAACATTGCAAATTTCGAAAATCAAAGTTTCTCTAGAAACAATTTGACAAAATTCTTTTCATTTTTATGAAAAATTGATTTCTCACGAAAAAATTTCTTCATAAAACGTAAAAGTAAGTAATAGAATGGATACAATTTTATGTAAAGGGCCATATACCATAATAAAATCAAATCAATGATAAAATTAAGAAATATCTCTGGATAGTTAATGCTTATCACAAAATCCCAAGAAGTATCAAGGATATAAACTTATTTAGAATATATTAAACCAAAGTATATTTAAAAAAATGAAGTTTTTCAAATGGAATAATTTGATCGAACTTGGTATCAATTCGTTATGATGTCTTTCAGTAGTAATAGTGTCATATCAATGATTTAGCGTGATAATAAGACTTAATCTTGAGAAATATTTTAAAACTAATAATATCATTCAAAGAAATGCAATAAACTGTACTAAAACCTTATAAAATGCTAATATAAAGGGCATATTAAATGTATATGCATAAAATATTCAATCACGCCATGAAATTAAAACTTTGTCTGAATGAAAGTTTCTTCGAGTGTGTTTTTGGTTGAAATAAATAGAAAGTTTTTCAGATAGAAAAGATTTAATAACAAACAGAGAGGGAATATGATTAGAACATCTCGTAGTCG
>MRSU01002935.1:0-13519 GCA_008369845.1 Trichomonas gallinae | reverse complement strand
TCTCCGCTCATCTTCATCTGTTCGACGAATAATGTGCCTTCGAGATAGTATGGCGAGTTTTCGTTGAAGCGTTCGTTGAACGTCTTCATAGCTTTTGCAATGCCCTCTGGTGTGTTCGGGATGTTGAACTGGAGAGCGCCGATATCTGTCTTATGAGTAACGAGTAAATTATCCTTGCGATATCTAACGACACCCTTAGCTACAACAGTAGAAACGTTGATATTTTTGACAACTTCCTCTGGTTCTGTATGCTTTGTTGCAAAATAATGCGGGGCAATTCCGAAACCGAGGTCTCCGATTATAGAGAGTACTTCATGTTCAGCGAGAAGACCATCTGGTCTCTCTGCAATGACCTTTTGGATCATCTTCTCGGTGTTGACACTAGAGAAGCGAGCGCCAGTCTTTAAAGCACTTAACATTTGTCATGTTTTTTACAATAAATAATGTTTTTATATTCGGTTATTAATTATTTACCAAAAAAAGATGATAAGGAATTTTCAACTCACTTCATTTCTCCAATATTTTCATTGTTTTTTATTTAATTTATGACGTTTTAATCTTATAACGTAATATAATGGTGTAGCCTATAATATTCCGTCCAGAATTTACTTGCCAGATTTCCTATTTATCTGACGTGTAAACATGAAAATCTTATAGATGTTGTTTTACATGACAGATTCCCATATTTATTTGACATGTAGAACGAAAAATGTTGTTTTACATGTCGAATTTTTGGTGATAATCTGTTGGACCCCTATAAATTTTATCATTGTAGGCATACCTATTTATCTTTTGAATATGGGGTAAAACCATGTGAGAAGTCTCTGTCATCCTCCTTTATATCAGATATTAGGTATAATATTTTGAGAAAACCAAGTTGATAAATACTGCAGCAATCTCTAATGTTGCACTACTTAATATCATTGTGTTGCCTTTGGGATTGCCGCAGCTAGTTTTTTCTGCTCCAAGACTAAATCAACGAAATGATTATATCATTGATTTTGAAATATGAAAACTCTTGATGGAATATTATACGCTACATGTTGTGTATTATAAAGCATAATTCAAACAGATATTTATTAAATAGACCAAACATTAATCAAAGTATCATACATTTCGCTAGTTTGAATACCATATATCCATGGAAAGTATATAATAAACAAGAGAAGAGATAGTAAAGTCGCAGTTAAACAAATAAATTGCTTTGTTAATTTTGTTGTTTTTTGAAGGCATCCTGCAAAGCTAATAATACCGATAATTGTTGCGATGTGATAGTTTGAAGCATCTACTGTTCTCATCAACCATATAAGAAGCAAATTAAATATGTAAAATTTTGAAAACGTATTTTTGTAGTTCACAATGGATGAAATTAGCATGATCCATGAAAGCACTGGTGATGTCATCGAGACAATTTTAATGTTTTCATCAACAAAAATTCTCTTTGGCTTCAATATTCCGAACGGCCAAAGGAAAAGGTCATAGATGTGGAGGTTATTGTTAAACAAATTCAACCGTAGTTCTCTAGCGATTATTTTAATTCGAATGGAAAATGGTTCATTCGGATCTTTTAATTTTTCGGATTCAGAAAATAACATTTTCAAACCAAGTTCGCCAATGAAATATACTGGAAGTAATGAGATAAGATCTTTCGAAAGCTTTCTTCTATTTGTCGACTTTAAAATTAAAAATAATACAATTGATATTCCTAAATAATCTGTAAAAATTGCAAAAGCAGCACAAAGTGATTGAGCTTGTTGTAGGAGTGGATGGGTGGTGTGTTTTTCAAGTGAATTTAAGAAAATTACCAACGTGCAGAATAAGATAAATAAAGAATGAGAGCTGTAAATTCTTGACCAGACAATCATATTTGGATCCAATGATATAAGAACTCCTATAAAAGTAGAAATAAATTCATCGTAGCCATATAAAAACAGTGAAGCTGTTACCAAAACAGGCGAAAAGCAGCCAATTAATCCGGATAATGCTCTAAGATATCGTTGCATTAAAGGGATTCGTTCTTCTTTGTTGTTTGTCAGTATAAAATATAAAAAAAACAGACAAAATCTTCCTGTCATAGGCTGTCCATCAAAAGGAATAACTCCTTTGGCAACCAACTGGAAGTTTCTGTATAATTCGGATTCTATTTCAAGTTCTGGTCTGGATTTTCCAATGAAATATAATCTTGCAAACGCAGCGATAGAAAAAACTATGAAAAGGAGTCTTTTCTGTTTCACGCTAAACAGCGGCTGGCTCGGAATCTTTTGCAGCTTCCGATTTTGCAGTTTCTGCATCTCGACAAAAGTTTTTTTTGTCAATAAACTTTTAACACTTTTTTCCATTATTTTTTAATAACGAATTCATCTTTTAAAGCCTATTTCAAAACTTTTTGCCGATTTAAAATCCCATTATTTTCTTCCTAACACAAATTTTTGATATGTAAAATAAAAATTTGCCAAATAAATTTATTTCTGACGTATGACGATAAAAATGGTTTTTGTAAAGTTGATTTATCAAAATATCGACGGTTTTTGTAAAGTCGAATGGCCTTTTACTAGAATGGGAGTTGACATTGACCACCGTTCATTCCGCAAGCAGAGACAAGAGCCAAAGACACAGGATGTCCAAATGAAGATGCTCCACAACCTCTACGCTTTCCTGGCTCGCCGCACAGGCAATGATTTCAATGCTAAGATCGCCCGCCGCCTTTGCATCTCACGTACAAACCGCCGTCCATTCTCTCTCTCCCGCCTTGCTACAGCTATCAAGGACAAGGACCAGGAAACAATCGCCGTCCTCGTTGCAAAGATCACAAACGACGAACGTCTCCTTGAAGTTCCAAAGATGAAGGTTTGCGCTCTTAAGTTCTCCGAGACAGCTCGCGCCCGTATTCTTGCTGCTGGTGGCGAATGCATCACATTCGACCAGCTCGCTCAGCTTCGTCCAACAGGCGAGAAGTGCCTCCTTCTCGAGGGTGACCGCACACGCCGCCTTGCTAATAAGCACTTCGGAGCTGCTCCAGGTGATGACAATTCTAAGACACGTCCAAAGGTTGCTTCACATGGCCGTAAGTTCGAAATGGCTCGTGGCCGCAGGAAATCAAGATGGTACCATGCTTAAATTACCGTACTTTTCCTAACTAAAATAAATTTTGTTATGAAAGTCTAAAATAAAACTAAAATCATGCAAGGCAAACCAAGAATTATAAATCTACAAACAATTGCATTTGTTATGTTACTTTTAGAATAACACAATTTTTTCGCTTAGACTCAGACAGCAATAACGCATCCTATTGTTTTGTGTTTGTTTTATACATTATTATGTGCAACTATGAAGGGTTGAAATGTATTTTTTTGTGTTTTTTATATTTGATTTTTTGAATCCTGATGACATTACAAATTAGCAATATAATTATTTTGATAGTAATTCATTGCAACATTAGAAAAATAAATAATTATCATTAAAAGTAAAATAATAATATTTTTAATATCACTAAACAATCTATTCTCTATATATTTATTAATACTTCTCTAAAGACTACTTCTTTAAACCAGTACTAGCAGTAGAAGAGCCAAGCTTAGATGCTCCTGAACCAAACTTACCTGTTCCGAATGTTGATGTAGCTTGAGGAGCAGCAAGAACTGTTGAGGCACCAAACAAATCAATATCTTGAATCCATTTAGCGAATTTGGATTTCTGCTCTGTTTGATATGCCTTATAACTAAGCTCAATAGATTCGGCTATAGATGATTTATCGGTTGTTTCCTCAGTATCTTCAATCTTTGCAATTGTTGATGCAGGTAATTTTTGAATCATCAGATTTCGGAGACTTTCATAACGAGATCGAATATGGGCGAACTTTGTGGCACATCTAAGCATTGCTTTGTTTTCTGATTTAAACATTTCGCCAATTGAATTATTGCGATTGGAATTTTCGATGGATTGGAACTTGGAAGAGTATGCAGCAATAGATTGGCTGACTTCAAGAGACTTTTTATGTAATTTTGCAACAGATCTAACAATAAATTGAGTTGGAACAGCTCTAGCATGAGGAGCGTTCAACAAATCAGTTTGGGAGTTATTTAATTCTTCTTTATAGTCATTTACAGCTGTATTTCCGTTATCTATTTGGTTGGCTACACTTATCAGCGGTCCAAATATTTGAGCTTTCGTTTCATCATGTATAAATTTGAGATCTGCATTCATTGCTGCAACATTTTCAAGCGGAGGACTGTTTGAAGCTGCTTGAACTTTCGCGAAAAGATTAATTAAATCGTTACGAGTATTTGTATCAAGTGCATCTAACAACATGTTCTCATTGATAACAATCTCGGCTTCTTCTTCCTGCTTTTTGAAGAGCGAACCTCCAAGTTTGAACATGAGAATATAATTGTCACTTTTAGATTTCCAAAAGGACTAAAAATCATAAAAATGACAATCTGACATGTAAAGTTAAGTTATAGCTATGGTATGAAGTTTGTTTGGAACAATGAAACAAGTTATGAAGAGAATAGTATATAGCTGTTAGGTTGCTTCAAGCCTCTGAATGTTATTTAATTTGCTCCTGCTGAGTGAAACAATCAGTACTAAGAAATATTGACTTAATTGTCACATTTAGGTTCACTTTTCATTGGCACTCTTACAAATTGGCACTTTTCTTGATGTAATTAAAGGCGGATACAGACCTGCTGTTAATTCATTTGAATAATCGATTAGAGGTGGATACAGACCTAATCTCACAGATAAAAAACTAATTAAAATAATTATTTATTAGAAATCAAACAAAATAAATAAATCAAACAAATATATATAAAAAAAAAATTACTGATGTAACTGGAATGTTGCTGTTGTTGAGTCTTCAAATACTACAGCCAATGTATCAGGCACACTTATCTGTGACGAAGAAAGAGATTTCATTGCAATGATTCGTCTGTCGACTTTTGCCAATGTCTGGAAGACTATTTTCGTGCCCATTGCGCTGCATATCAAAACTCTTGAATTTGTTGCAATGCAGAACCTGTCGTCATCAACTGCACAGAAGCAGACAATATTAGACTTATCGAACGGAATCTTCTTCATGCTCATATCCCTTGATATGTACCAGACCATTCTCGCGAAGCAGACGTAAAAACCTCGAACAGACGCTTCGAAGAAACGCGGTGGCGCAGGGAAGTCCACGGTATCTATCCTGTTGCCTCTCATGTCGAAAATGGCGACGCACGAGTTGCATATCACATACGCGCTTTCGTCCACAGCGCAGATAGCTCGTGCGTCTTCCGTGTCTATGACTGACTGATGGTCGACGTCTATTTCCCTGTGCGAATACAAAACAATCAACTCGTTGTCAGCTGTCAAAGCGAAGAACCTGATTCCCAAAGAAGATAATGTCGAGAAGCAGACGGACGACGAGCAGATGCCTATTAATCGCTTAGGAATGACGGCGACAAGTTTTCTAGAAGGAAAGTTATATATGGACATTCCGCCTGGCCCTCCGAGAGCGAGCAAATCAGCCGCGAACGCGCTGATCTGCGCACCGTTGAATTTGGGCAGCGAGCACCACTGGAATTTGTCCCTGGAGACTAATGCGCACGCTTGGTCCCATTGTACTAAAACTTGTTCATCTGAATAATGTCGAACTTTTTTGACTGCTGTGTTGAATGGTTTCATGTTGACGATTGGGCCTCGCTCTTGAAGCGATGCCAGAATGAAGCTTCCGTCGTCGAATCCGCTTGCAACTGTTGTATTTGATAATGATAAGCACAAACATTGGCCTGTGTGGAAAGTTAGGTTGAATGGTTCACCAACATACGATGTTACGTGGACTCCTTGCTTGATTGTTGATATTGCGTAGTGAATTGGAGAAATTGCGACATCTATGATCGGCGACGACATTGTTTCTTCTTTGATTAATGAAATACCCTTTCCAGTGACGCGAAGTATATATACAGTAATGGCAGACGCGACAATGATAATTTCCTCATTTCCTGTTTTGCAGCCGTCTGATGCAACAATAGTGTGTGGACATTCCCATGTAGCACCAGATGCACTGGTTACCTTCTTCGAGTCGATTTTCGAACTGATTGATGGAATTTTCGGCATTTCGATTGTTGGAAATGTTTTTATTTGATCTTCGTCGCATTGTATCAGTATTGACTTATACTCGCTGAGCCTTATCGGAGCAACAATGTGAATCTTCTTATCTGTTTCATTTAAGATTAAATCTCCAGATGATGTTAAATAAAGCAAATATTCGCCTGTTGATTCAGCACGAAGCGGTGGATTAGAAAGACGCAAAACCTCCGTGAAGGAATCAGACGTTACTTCATAACCGATTCCTTCTGGAGTAAAAACGATGCTTTTTTCAGAATTCCATGCCTTGGAGGAACATGTAATGTCATTAATTTGTGCGACTTCTTTGAATGGGTTTAAACTGAAGATTTTCCCGTTTTGATAGAAAATTTTTGAATTTAAGTACCTTGAAAAACGAGAAACGTTTGCAGAATATGGACCTTTTATTAATTCTTCAGTGTTGAAGTTGTATATGTATGTAGCAATGATGTATTCCTTTTCTGTTTTGATAAACGCGATAAATGCAGATGAATTTTTCTCGATAAGCTTCTGATCTTCGAATGGATCTGTTCTCTCTAGGCGAACTATTCTTCCATTCTTGACTGACCAGTCGATTTGGTATTGAATTGGGCTCTTTTTAGATAATTTTATCATTTTTCCACTTTCGAACAAAATATAGTTGTAGTTGAACTTATCTGTAAGCATTGTATGGTGTGACATGATGTTTTCGTGTATATTCGTTGAAGAATGAACTTTAAATTCTGTATTATCGAGGAAAATAGAATGTGCTTGCTGATCTTCTGTAATTATAACGAAATGCAGCTGTTCTTCTTTAGGACTGTTTGAAACAAATAAAGAAACAATAGGAAATTGAAAAGTGACTGTTGATATCAATTCTAGGGTTTCTAGATAATAAACAGTCATCGAATCATACTGGTAGTGTATAATAACCTGTCTACCATTATGCATGCCAATCTCAAAGTCGCCAAATGAATCAAAAGGAGAAGATGAATTCATTTGACACTTTTCGATTATCTGACGTTTACGTTTGTCAATTATCACTTTACATGACAAATAATTTCTATCTATATATTTTTGCAGGAGATGAACACATATAATAGTTTCGTTATAAAGCAAATTCCATGAGCAATTAAGCATATAGTTCTTTCGATCTGCAAAGCGTTTATTGGCCCTTGCAGATCGAAATCATTTTATAAAAGTGACAGTCTGTTAATTTGGAAGTCGTGTGTTCGATCCACACGGATAGAGATTTTTTCTTTTTAAAAAATTTAGTCATGATATTTTGGACAAGAATCATGAAGCATTTGTATGTATTGCTTCTTGATTTTTCCATTTTGTATATCAATAAACATCTATAACTTTATTAAACTCTATTATAAAATAAATAATAATTATATTAAATCACTCTTCATCGCTGTCAGGTCCATCCATGTTGATATCGATGTCAATATCGATGTCGACATCTGGCTTCTTGTCTTCCTTCGCAGCGAGTTTTTCTGCCGCTGAGATAAACTTCGGTTTTTCATCATTTTTAGCTGCAGATGGTGCAACAAATCCGACTTTTGGAGCCACTGCAGGTCTAATGTCACGTCGCACATCGCACTGGATGATGATATTCCTCTTGGGCGCCTCCACCTGCACGAATGAGTCCCTCATCTCTATCTGCGGGACTACCATTAACTCTCTTTGTGGATGGGCGACCGGAGAAGTCTTTGGCTCAACGAGCGGATGAATGTAAGCGAGAGAATTGCACTCTCCGTGGTACTTGGAGAGTATGTCGAGGAACTTGCTGAGCAGTGGAGACTGAGCAGGATTCGAGTTCTGCATGAAAATTGAAATAACTTCGATTAACTTTCTGTCATAAGGCTTCTTTTCTAAGTGGTTGATGAGGGCACTGTGGATCTCTACTTGCAGTGAAGGAACCAAATAGCCTGAATATGGCGCAATAGCTTCCAAATATTGAATTGAATTTCTAATTCCGTCGATCCATCGAGGAATCAACGGTGTAATGAACTTTCTTATGCATGAAAGACCAAAAACACTCAAAATTGCCTTGAGAAAATCAACTGAAAAATTATTATTTTTGATTTGAACTAAAGCTGGTGTATAAAAGTCTGTTGTATGGAACGCCGATGGCTGCTGGATCATTATTCTCGCCATAAGCTCTTGCGCGAGCATTGCTGCCTCTTTTTCTGCTTTATTCGTGGGTGTGATTCCAATAACAGACAAAAGGGGCTTCGTGTACTCGAAGGAGTTGATTTGATGCTGAGTGAGGCATCCAGCAATCAAGATCAGGCCCCTGACAAGCGTTGGAGTCTGGTTCTGTATATCTAGCTTTTGAACATCGGGCGGTGGATCTGGACTAAATGTTGCTAAAACTCTGCGAAGGAAATTTGCAGGACTTTTTGCACATTTAGCGATAGCTGATGCTGCATGTTTCTGTATTTCTAGGTTACTCGATTGCAAAAGATTCCATAAAATTGGTAAACTTGAACCAAAAGCAGGACGAGAGATAATATTGTAGATATATGATGCGTATAGTGGATTCATAGGCCATGGCATGCTTTTTACCCATTTGTATGAATCAGTTTGTCCAATTTCATCGGATCTGCAAATTAAATGTGAGGAAGCAAATGATGCAGATAGCATTTTCGTTCTGTTTGGGACTGTTAGCTTCGAAAGTTTATCAATATTTTGTTTAATAAGCGATGCTGGAGCAATTTGAATAAATCTTGACAAAATCCAAATATTTTCAGCAGATGGATTGGATGAACATCTTTCCATGGCTGCTTTGAGCGAGTCCTGATCAACTTCTTTAATAGAATAAAGATTAGTAGCAAACTCGTTTTGAGCAGAATCCATTTTTTTTGATTTTGTGCACTCAACAAAATCTTATAGAAATACGAAATTCAGATTGTATAAGCTATGAAACCCTTATTTTTAAACAAAAATTGATTGTTGAGAAAAAAATCTTACTTTGTAAACTATTGAATTTGTATATTTTTGTTTGTAAATTATATATTTTGTTATGTAAAATGTCAAATTGTCAAATCTTTAAAATTTTATATGATTTTCTCATAAAAAATGAATTTCAAATTAGATTGGATATAAAACGCTTATTTCTAAACAAAAAATTTTTGTTTAGAAAAAATCAATTTTATTGCAAATTATGTTCCCATTCAACTATATGGTGATTTCTATCCTGCAATTTAATGATATATTCGTGTTCATGCATTTTCATATTTGATCCATTATTCATTTTGCTGCAGTTCTTTCATTTGTTCTGGTTTGAATTCTAAAGAACACGCTATAGAATTAACTAAATCCTCTCTAATTTTAACTTTGGTCTCTTTTTTTTTGTAAATATTGGATTTTGTTATGTAAAGCGTCAAATTGACAAAATCTGTTATAAATTTCTCAGCCGTTTAAAAATTTCCAAAATTATGTTTGAATCATCAGATACCGAACATAATGCAACGAATGTGCCATCAATAATGGATGATAACGACAATTCTCACTCAAGTCTTGACTATGATCAGCTTATTGAGAAGAATACGACGTTATTTAAAGAAAATGCGATATTAAAGAGCCAATTCGAACAAGCAATACAAACTTCGAATCAACTTCAAGATGTGAATCTGAAAAACGTCGAATTACTTTCACAAATCCGTGATTTGAAAATTGAAAATGAAGATCTTCAAAAGAGATTGTCGTTGGGAGCTAACACTCATTCTCAGTTATTAGAAAAGCTTAATGATGAGAAATCAGCAAAGAATCAGCTCAAACAAGAATACGATCAAGCAATACAATTTGAAATTCGAAAAACAAAGAATATTTACAAAACACAATACGATGCACTCCTTGATCAGGTAAAACTCCTACAAGAAGCACGCGAAAATGAAGTCATCGCTAAGAAAATTCAAGCATCAAAAATATCAAAAGTTTTGGATTCAGCAAAGCATTATTTTCAGACAGATATACCAGATATGGATGCTTTGATAGCACAATTCGATGCAAATCCTGTTCATCAGCCAGTTATTGAAATGATTCAAGAAACAAAGTCGAAATCAACAAACTTCCTCAAAGAAAATGAAAAAGACATCGAAAATAACTACAAGGAACGTCTGAAGAAGTACAAATCACAACTTAAGGCTGCAATGCAAACAATCGATGATTTAGAGGCGCAATCGCAAAATTACAAGCGTTTATTCACCGAATCAGAACAGAAACTTGCAGCTTCTGCCACAGAAACAAAAGATAAGCTCGCAAAGGCTCGCGAAGAAAATGAAAACAATCAACGCGAATCTCAGAGGGTTATCAACTCTCTTCAGACAAAAGTCCAGCAGCTTACAGAGAAAATCGAGAAATTGAAGCTTTCAAAGCGAGATTTATCAAAATATCAGAATCAAACGAATCTTAGCTTGAAATCAATCTCATCTTTGCCACAATCGCCAGAAAGCCTAATGTCAATTCCAATTTCAGCATCTCAGGCTCCACAAACACAAAATCAGCAAATTCCAGATAATTCTGTAGTTAATCAATTAAATGACCAAATCACATCATTAAACAAACAGATAAAGCAAGAAGCCAAGAAGAATGATAGATTGGTCAAAGAAAACGACGAATTAAACAATGATAAAATTCATCTCGCTACAAGTCTTTCACAGAAGGACAACGAGCTTGCTGCACTTCAGGCAGTCCATTCTGAGTCTCTTAAAGAGATAGAAACCCTCAGAACAGCTCTCAAAAACTTAAGTTCTGACAAACAAAAAGAACTTGACAAAAACTTCCGCAAAGAGCTTAAGAAGCAGCGTGCAGCATTCGCACAGATAGAATCCACGCTGAACTCCACGATGAAGCAGCTCAAAGACACAGAATTGGAGAGAGACACGAACAAAGTTGAAATTAAGAAGTTGCAAAACAAAATCCAAAACTTGGAGGCCGAAATTTTATCCCTTAAAGACGAAAACAACGCTTTACAGACAGATCTTGCCGATGAGCGTGAAAAGGCGTCAATGAAGAAAGAAGTTACTGATGAAGATATCATGCCAGTTTCTTCATGGAGTTTCGCTGAATTCCCGAACAACTTGCAAAACGAAATTTCAAAGATTGCGAGAAATTCTGCCCTTAAGCCACCAACAAAGCTTCAGGCCGTCTACAGACTCATCGCACAGTACTACGAGAAGCAGATAGAACACAGAGAGAAGGCAATCAATGATATTTCAAAGGATACTGATTGTCTGAAAGAAATTGCGAACTCTATAATCGTCACAGCTTCTCTAGCATTGACAGGAGAAGCTCCTCAAGCTAATGCAGTCTTATGCAAAGCCACAGTCAACAATCTGTGCCAGTCACTAAACGAGATGCCGCATAAAATATCAGAAATGCAACGCGAAATCCAGAATTTGCATAATTTTGTCGATTTCGTTTGCAAAGAATTCGGCATCGAAGACAAGAGAGATCTCACTAAGATGATGGAAAACATCAAGAAATTCTCTGTTGCAGTCAACACAAGAATAAAGCAGGGAGAAAAGCGTGCAAAGAAACTCAGAGATGTTGAAGATAAACTCGAAACAATTGAAGATGAAAATAAGAGAGAAAAGAAGCAACTATTATCAGAAATACAAGAAAAAGAAGACCTCAACAAAGAACTCCAAAAGATTGTAGATAAACTTAATAACGACATCAAAGTTCTTAAGACAGAAAAAGCTTCTTTGGTTCGCGAAAAAGCTGAAGCTAAGGACCACATTGCGGAATTGGAAGTTGAAATCGAACACAACAGAGAACAATTCATCGAACAGCAGCAGAAGCATGAAGAAGATGTAAAGAATGCAATGAGCAATGCTATTTCTAGCTCAGAGAATCTTTTACAGCAGAAAGAAGATAAAATTGCGAACCTTGAAACAAAACTTTCTCAGCTTTCTTCTGCTTCATCTTCCCAAAAGGTTTCACTCGACGAAAAAGTTGCAGAAGTCAATGAACTGAAGGATGAGCTCGAGAAGACAAAGAAGGACGCTGCAACAAGACTGCAACTCGAAAAGGCGGCTTTAATAGACAGCTACGAGAAAGCTTTAAAGACTTTGAAAGAACAATGCGACGCGCACAGAAAAGACGTCGAAAATCTCAGCGAGCGACTTGCTACCGCACAGGAAACAGTCAAGAAGGCACAGATATCAGTTTTGCAGCTCAGGAAGGAGAATAAATCACTAGAAAGAGAAAACGCGAACATCAAGGACGAATGCGACAGAGAAAAGAGACTGAACGAGACTCAGTGCCAGCAGAAGATTGCAATGACTGAATCTGAAGTAGCAAAGAAGTTCTCAGATAAGTTGACCATCGCTGAAAAAGAGAAGAAGCGCTTGATAACATATATAATGACAGAACTTCGTCCATTTTCGGATTCATCGGCTACAATTGATGATAAGACAGCAAGAGTTGTCATTCTTCAGGCGAAAGGACTCCTTGCTAAGCTTATGAAGACAGATTCAACTATTAGAAGAATGGTGTTTGCAACAGAGGGTCAGAACACTGATGAAGCTGTTGCACAAGCTTTACTTAATGGTCAGTAATTTGATCAAATTTGTTATTTAATCCGTATTTAGAATAAAATTTTTGTGTTTTAGTAAACTTTTACGAACATATTATTGAGTTTTATTCTTCAATTTGTCTGAATATAAGCTACCACACAAGATCTTTTTCTCTTGTAGAAACATTGAGAGAATCTAACTATTTAGCGTTATCAATCTACTAGTATGACGGTTGAATTGAGGAATTCTTGTATTGCTTGGCTCAATAGAAACAACATTTATAAAAATTTTAAGTAATTTTTGAATTCTTCATTTTTCATTGTATATATGCCCCAAAACTATTTTAAACCCATTTACTCGTTTTACAATCCCTAAATTAACAGGTAAATTTTCAGGTATTTCGAATTTTTTACAAATTACATATAAAAAATTGTCATATTGTATCTAGCTTTCTACGAATCTCTATTTTCTTCCAAAATCAATATTGCTTCAATATTACAGGAGGGAGCGAATGTACCACAATGGTGAAGATTTTGAAGTGGAAAGCCTTACAAATCTTATATCAGTAGCAAAATTAGCTTAAAAATGTTTGCTTTGACTCAAGCTATACAAGATTTCTTCCATTCAAGCTCATGAAACCTGCAAATATCAGCAATTTGTTAAAACTTTCTAATGATATTAAAAAAAATACTTTAAAAAGGAAAAAAACTAATGAAAAAAGAAAAAAATGTAAAAAAGAATTGCGAAAGAGCGTGAGTGGTTGCCCTACCCGGTGCCCAACATAGAATGTGGGACGCTCGAATTTATAACAAACAGTTCTAAAGCAAATTTAGAACTGGAGTGGCTTGAAGAACCATGCCATCTTGTTGTTAAGGTACTTCTGGCGGAGAACGGCAGCGTATTCC
>MRSU01002928.1:0-20507 GCA_008369845.1 Trichomonas gallinae | reverse complement strand
TGGCCGGCACGGACGGAGTCCATTGTGCCTGGTTCAAGGTCGACGAGGATAGCACGTGGAACGTACTTGCCGCCTGTAGCTTCGTTGTAGTAAACGTTGATGCGCTCGAGCTGAAGATCGGAGTCACCATGGTAGGAGCCTGTTGGGTCGATGCCGTGCTCGTCGGAAATAACTTCCCAGAACTTGGCGCCGATCTGGTTACCGCACTGTCCAGCTTGGATGTGAACGATTTCACGAACCATGAGAAAAGTAAAATAACGGATTTCGGTTTAATTCAATTTTATTATGACGAAATTTTTTATGTCGTATATATATCATAGTTAATGTTTTTTGGTTTTTAAAATTGAATACGATGACCATTTTTTGAAAGAATTTTGGTGAATATGGACTAATTATCTGTTATTTCTAAATGGATTTTAAATTTTAGGAAAAAAGTTATTTTGTCTCAGGTTTTTGTGAATAAATTGCTTGATTTTATCACATATTTTGTTTTTAAATATTAATTCCTGCAATATTCATCATTGTTCCGAACATTAATAAAATCATTTGACTATAATACAATATTATGGGAGATGACTATAAAAGTAACAGAATTTCATTTAAATTGATCGTTAATTCCAATTTTTATATTGTCTTCAAAATATAATTCTAAGCTTAGCCAGGCTAAATATGACTAATCCATTTCACATCATGTGCAAATTCGAATATATATTGTTTACTAACTAATTTCATTTTTTGATTAATTATTTCGAATTATAAGATATGGTTTTGTGTTTAGATAGAGAAACTTCTATATATTATTAATTTGTCACAAAACTTATCATGACTTTTATGGATTATTTGGTTGTTAATATTTAATTTTGTTTTAACAAATATTTAGCTTCAAATATGCTTATAATAAACTATATATAATATTGGTTAATTATATTATAGTATATTAGCAATCTCGTTGATAAAATATTTTTTTGCACTAATTAATATATATCCATGAAAATGCTCACATAAGAACATATGATAGATTTATCAATGATATTATAGTATAATAGAAATTATATATTTCGCCAAAAAAATATTTTTGTTTTAATAAATATATAGCTAAGAAACTGTTTGTAATAGACTATATAAAATATTCATCAATTACAATATAGTATAATAGCAATTATATAATTTTTTGAATTTCATTTTTTCTTAAATCAACGCATATCCACATGAACTGACGGAATCTAGTCATATTAAAACAAAATGATGAGACAATTCTTGATTTTAATCATGCGAAATTTTATCTTGATAAAATCTAAAAAATCAAGGCAACATTTCAATGTAAAAAATCATCAAAATCACATATATATGCCAAAAAACAAATAAAAGCATAAATAAAAAATCAGAAAAACAAAAAAATGCTGCATTCATCTTTTCCTCTAGGACAGTTTTTGGAGCTTGCTGAAGGACTTATGAGTCTTCCTGAAGAACTGGGTGATGCAGTGAGAAACACGTTGATTTCTAAAGTTCCTATTCTTGATAAAAATAAAAAATTCGAATTTAATGAGGACTTAAAAGCAGGATTGCGTGGTGCAAATGCTCTAAAGAAGTATGGAATGAAAATCAAGTGTGATTTAGATGTTTTTAAACCAATTCCGGATATTTTGTTGCAATCACAATATTCAACAATGACTGAGCTAGTAATTTATATATACCAATGCTTAGTTTGGTCATATGATACAAAATATAAAGCAGCATTAAAAGATTTCAACATTTTAACGAAAAAATTCGAAGATCTCGAGAAAAAAGTCAATTCAATTCCTCATTTACTAGAGTACTCATACAAGAAAGTTTTAAAACGCGCATTATCAGACAAAAATATTAAGTTTGTCGATGAAACCTTCGTGACAATGAATAATATATTCGAAAAATCTCAAATATTTACCAAAAAATCATCGAAAGTTTTTACAAATTACATTTTTATAGCTTCATCTCGCTCTGAAAGCTTAGTACAACACTTAATTTCAGTATTAAATTTCATGGCATCTCAAAAACGACCTTTATTAGTTAATGCCGATATCAGCAGAATTATACAATGCTTGACAAACCTGCTGAATGATTTAAATCCGAAATTCATCATGTTTATTTCTTCACTCAGCCATTTTGCTCCTTATGACATAATCACATCAATTTACCAGTTTTTACCTAATGTTTTATATGCAAAAATCACAGAACTTTCCAAACCAAAGAAGCAGCCAAAAGTTAATGAAAAATTCGAAATCAAGGAAACAAAAGTTCAAGATTTCGTCTTCTTTGACGTTCCATTCAACCACAGTATCTTTGATACACAGAGATTCTCGCAATTTTTCTCACAAAAAGAAACAATTTTATTTGATTATGTTTCTATTGTTTCCAATGGTTTAATTAGTGCAGAAAACGTATACAGAGATATTTTCTTTGCCTCAGCATTAAGAATATTCAAATTAAAAGATCTAAATCATTTACAAATCTTCTCTTGCGTGCTAACAATCATTTTCGAGAATATTTCCATTGATTATCCAATACCATCTGCATATTCCGTCGTTGCAGAGTCTTTAGTCGTCACTTCAAAGCAAAACATTTTCGAATACATTGATCCAGACATTGACTACGCGAGAAATATTTTGTTCCACTTAGTCTGCACGAACCACCCTGAGCTAGTCATAGACCTGTTCAGGAGGTTCTCCCAGACACCGTACTTGGTCGCTGAATTCCTCTGCAGGATCAGACAATGCGATATTTCGAAAGTAAATTTCGGTCTGATGGCTGATGAAGAAGACATTTTAATTTTGACGAATTCTCTCAAGCAACTGATGCCATTGGATAATTATGCGAAAGACTGCATTTTCTACTTCTTACTCTTCCTCGCCACTGAGCCTAATTCGTCACCACTTTGTATAGCTTCGAAGTCTTTTGTTTCGATGCTGATGTATCTTTTATTCAACAGGTCATCACAGAAAGACATCTTAAACACAATACAAAACTCACTCGCGATTTACAAGACACTGCCGAATTTCTTGCATTTTGCAACAGCTTTAAATAATGTCGTTGACGCGTGCATTGGTGCAAAAGTCGGAGAAAGCGAAGAATACGTGAAACTTGCTCTTGCTATTTTCGATGTTGTCCAAGAAGTAATATTGAACCAGTCGACATTGCTCAAGCATTTCGTGCATATTCTTGATAAGTATATAACTTTGTGCGCTTTATATCAAGATTTGTTCGAAATAATTGATTTTATTATAGTTTTGTCGAAATCAAGTGATGATTTTTACATCGCTCCTTATCAGTCAAGCACATTACTGCCGATATTCCAGAAACAATACGGAACAGATCCACCTGAAGATGTTTTCACGAAGATATGCAAGATAGTAACTTTTGGAAACGTTCATTTAGATATAATTCGCGAAATACGAAACACAATGAACATTCCTTTCGCTTTGGCATGCTTTGGATTGTCTCCGAAGTTGAATCACTTCTTGAACTACTTTTTGGACTTAACAGAACAGAAACATTCATCATTATCACAATTGTGCGCGTCAGGAGTTTCCAGATATATTCTGACATTTTTCACTGGAAATGGAGAAGCAGTTGATGTCGTTTTCGATCAATTTAAGTTCAAAATATTCATACAGAAAGATATGTATGAGAAATGTTTCCAGATTCTCAAGAGAATTCTAGTCTACAAATGTGATCACAATGAAATCGCATTGATAACAAAAGCATTATACGGACAATTTTCTGTCGAAATTTTGGAAGTAATCGAAGAATCAGTTGCTGCTTGCATCGGATCAAGATACAGAAAATTTGCTGTTGGTTATCAGCCAACACAAGTTGTTCTTGAGGCTCCAATTGTTGATTTATTGAATGATACATTTTCTTTAGAGTTTTCTTTGAACATAGACTCATCTACGGCACATTTCGCTGAAGATCATTTTAATATTATTTCTTTCGTCGATGAAGCCAACAACACATTAGAATTCAAACTTTATCACGGCCAAATTTACGCGATCAACGACAACTATATGACAAGAAACGTTGTCTGCGTCACGAGAAGTTTACCAAACAATGTAATTCACGAGTTTCCATTAATAATCAAAAGAAATGACAAAACATTGAATATCACGAGACTGATGGAAAACACGCTACCTATGGTGAGCGAGATATTCTATGTGCCTATGACTGGAACAAATATCAGGGTTATTGTTGGAGGAACACCTAAGCAAAGTTACCAAGAAACAATTTTCGGTTATGTTTTCAACGTGAGAATCCACAGCGAAACATATCAAAGTATTCCTGAAATTAATAATGCAAAACCTTTGTACGATTTTGGAAAAATCAACGAAAATGATCCAGAACTGCTATTAATGAATTCAACACTTCCTATTAATATACTTGAAGGAATGATACAGTCGTCATTCGCTGACATTTTGGTTTCTTTCTTCAACAAAGAATTCAACACAAATCACAACATTATTTTCTCAATCCTGAAAATGATTTTACCTGTTGCAAGCGGATCACCACAATTCGATACAATTGTTAAGTTCTTAGTTGATGTTCCTTCAATGCTGACTTATTTCACGTTCATAGAAATCGTCAAAATATTCGAGGAAATACAAGATGACGAAGAACTGAAGAATAACTTTTTCAAGTATTTAGTCGGCAACATTGAATTATGGTCAGAATCAGTTGACTTTGGATTAGTCTTGGATTATAATATTAGATATCTATCTAAGGTGGCTGTTTTCGATGTTGAATATTGCTTGAGGATGTATCTAGTTTTGTTCTATGCAGGAGCAAAATATGAATCTAACAAAGAAATTGAGGAGAAATACATCAATTTCATTTACTCTGTTCTTCATGATATTGACTGCAGAGGTGTTGATTTCCTGTTCGAAAACATTTTCGAGTCAAGGTTCTGCAAGGATTTAAACAGGAGACTGCAGATATTAGACTTCACAATTGCAGCTAATTTCACTCTCGAAGATACAAAAAGGAAGAATATTTTGAAGAAAATAATAAGAAGTTTATCAACAAACATCGAAGAAAGTGCAAAACTTATACAGTTAATCACAAAAATTGCAGGAAAGAAGACTTATGTTTATCTTTACGCGGCAAACAAAAGCATCATATCTTTGAATATTCAAAAAGAAATTTTCGACAAATTATATGAAAAGTTTGCTGATTTTCCATTGATAACACTTTTACTTCCTGTTTTATCACTTTCTCTGACAGACATAGAAAAGTCATCAACAATTTCTGCATTGCTTTATACAGCCATCCATTCTCCTTTTGCTGAAGATGAGATATTCGGCGATGATTTATGGTTCATTATTCCTATAGTAGTCGTTTCTAAGATCCCGAATTTGTTTGGCACCTTTGCTCAATATTTAGCAATGATGGCAAAGAGATGCTCCAACAAGAAACAAAACGTAGTTAACACTTTCCTTGCTTTGAGGATGTTTGAGCTTGCTGTTCCTTCATTACACAAAATTGTCATCGAATATGTTGAAGCTTGCATTGATTTTTTCTTCGATGAGCTTCCGAATATTTTGATTTTCATGCTTTTCTCTTGCGTCTTCATTTGGCCAAATGTTCAACCGATGTCAATCAGATTAAGAGAAGAATTCATGAACAGTCCGTTCGCAGATAATGTTACACCAGAAGTTGACCTTCCTAAGTTTTCATATCCCGACAATGCAGACGACATCCTTAACTTTTTAAGCTCTCCTTTCTCCGAGTTGAATGTTCGCTTCAAGATCAGATTCGATGACACACTTCAATGGATTGATGACAGCTCCATGAAAGTCTTCGAAAAGATTTTGAACATGGAGCAGCCAATCAGTGATGTAACTCCTCAGCTTCAGGTCATATTGAGCAAATATTGCAAAGGACAACGCCCAGAGCACGAAATTAATCCTTCGATGCAAGTTTCGATTATTTACGTAATTGAAAATGCTTTAACATCGTTCAAGAGTCTATTTAATGATTTCGCTACACGAGCATTCCACTTCTTCGGCGCTAATCTTGTCGAACTTCAATCTATTTGAGTTTTTTATAGATTAATAAATTTTTTTTGTTATTTATGTCTTAAATAAAATTATTTTTTAAATGCGTTAAAATCATTAAACCTCAGCCATTAATAGTATTCACGCTATTTTAATAAGCAAAACACATATAAAAACTTCTATTAAACACTAGTGATGTAAGTCGTAACAGATCTTAAACCACTTGAAATTGCGTCAAACATTGTAGATTCAACTCGGGATGTAAATATAGTACAACGCGGAATCACTGATATTTGGCTAAGATCTATAAATAAGAAACTTCCAATTGATTGCATCAAGTATACTGAGCACGAAATGTTTGTGAACTTTGACTTCGATATGTATGTCTCGCTTGCCGACGACATGTATATTCCGTAGTTCACAGACGCTTGCATTCCATCGAACAGCGAGTACTGCATGTTGATGTACTTCGATGCGTAGTCCAAGTTATGAGCGCGTAGCTTTTTGCGAATCCACTCGACACGTTTGTTCCAGTTATCGATATCTCTCCGTATGATGCGTATATGTGTGCGTATCCCGTATCCTTCTTTCCGCAAGAGACGAGCAATGTCTCGCTCACACAATTTTTATAATCTGTCTTTGAAGATACTGTGCAATATGAATGTATTCCATACACATCACTATTTAAAAAACAATTACTCGCGCAAACACGATTTTGGATGTACTGTCCACTTTCATCGAATTTGATGTCAGTGCCTTTTTTATATGATGAACATTTCACAAAGTTTGTTTACATCCTTACATCAGAAAAACGAATTGGCACTGTAACATTCCCATTTGGAAATTGATCTTCGATCAAAATTTAATGAACATTTAGCGATATATATATAATCATTGAAGAATCCAATATTCTAAAATCTTAAATTTGAAATGCCATAATTTTATTAAATCAATATTGTTTTGATGCAAATATAATACAAAATAGATTAGTTGACACGTTTTAAA
Source organism: Trichomonas gallinae (assembly GCA_008369845.1). Lineage (NCBI taxonomy): Eukaryota > Parabasalia > Trichomonadida > Trichomonadidae > Trichomonas > Trichomonas gallinae. The sequence continues at coordinate 13,479 of MRSU01002928.1, read as the reverse complement.
TCATCTACACACAGTATTCAATTGAAATATAAAGGATTCATTGTCAAAATTGTAACAACATGGCGCAATAAGATTGTTCAACACATAGTTTCCGTTCAATGTGACTGATTGTAATGCCAAAAATCGATTTCTGTTGTTAAAATTAATTTCAAAATATCTATTTAAAACATGTTCATGAGTATATTATTCTAATATAGTAATTTAACACGAAATTCAGACATTGTAGTCTATTGTGCAAGTGCATAAACCATTTATTGGTAAAATAATTTCTTTATGGAGCTTTATTATGAATGATACCGGTCAATTTTGCTTATACTGCGTGTATGAACATAGTACATTTCGAAGGCAAGTCTGAATTAAACATACAATCTTTTAAAAAAAATCCGTGTAAAGTAATGTATTGTCAAAATGTCAAAAATCAGATTGTCAAATTTTTTCAATTTCTGCATCATTCCTCTGAAAAAGTTGTATAAAATTCAAAATGTTAAAAATATTGGACTATGATAGAATAGGACAAATATTGTTTTAAAAAGTGACATTATTAATGAACTCATAGAAAAATCTCACGGGATCTTTTTGAATCGCAAAATTTAACGCTCTATTTAAAAAAAATTTAAACATATCTAGTATATGGATATCATGCAGATTTCGTCTTTAGTAATAATTATCGGTGAAAACCTTACATAAAAATTTTTTCACACTCTGAAAAAAATTAAAACAAAAAAATTTCATAAAAAAATCATTTTTCATGAACACTCAGTTCCTCATCGTACCATTCCCACAGACAAAGAATAAATATCCACACACCTGCGAGGAAGTAAATCAAGCTTTCGGTGGATCCGCATCAAATGTTGTCGATATTTGCAAGAGATCAAAGTTCCCATATTACAATGAAGATGCCTTCGACCAGTACATTCCACAGCTTGCTGTACTGATGAAAGCAAAAGTTCACACGCAGTACACAAATCCATTCAAATCCGCATATTTCCATGATTCATACGATGGAGCCGTCGAAGTAGCAAACACACTTTGGAACTATTTGGGCTACTTACATAACAAAATACTTGAAATTGACACATCAAGTGTTGACTATCTCCGTGAATTCAGAGCAATAATGGAGAAATGCATCACTGTCACTGAGGACTTTGCTGAGGTGATGAAAAAGTTAGGCCATCCATTTTTCAATCCAAGACTTGCTGATTTTGCTCGCGCATATCACAAATACATGATTGCTATATGGCAGGTCTCCATTGTCCAAGTTAGTGGTAAGAATCAGACATTAGTTGCAAGACAAGCAATGACAGCAGTTGAAAGACTGAGAGAATGTGAAGCAATTGCTTCAGGACTTCCAGTCATTTCAAGATCATTCTTCCATCCTATCATGCAGTCAATGCTCGCTTACTACAATGGATTTGTATTCTTCCAAATTGGAAACTTTTACGCAAACAAGAAGGAATATGCACTCACAATTCAGGCCTATAGAACAGCTTGCAAGTTTTTCATGCAAAACATCAAAGTCGAGTTTTGCCCAACTGTTTCTAATGCTGTGACATCAATGAAACGAGCCTGCATGTCCGCAAAAGAGCTAAGTGAAGAACAAAACAAAGAGATCTATATGGTAAGAGTTCCTCCAGAAGATATTCCGTTCCCAAAGAGTTTGCCACTTCAAAATATTGAACCAAATAAGAATCTTTATATTGATCCTCTTTTCGAAGAAACAAACAAGATGTTGAACGAAGATCCTTGGAATGATCCCGCACAAAACTAGGAATATTATATTTTTTATTAGATGTAAACCTACTCATGTTAAATATTTCAACAACAATTGTTTTTATTTGTTTATCAATATTTTTGTCCCAGAAAAAGATAAACATTGTTGTAGTTGCTTAGTCAAGCCGATTTATTTGACATCAACTTTTAAATTAAAGCAATAATAGAGAATTTAATTTTTGAGGAGAGATTTGACAAATATAACAATAATTATCTTTTTACACTATTTTGTTAGAGAAATATTATTTGGACTGGTTTCTGAAAGAAAAATATTCAAAGATTAAAATTTCTTCTAATGAGAAGCTTATCACTTCAATACTCTACTATATAGATATCTCAATAAATATAAGGTTCCTGATTCAGTGATAAGACATTTGCTTTTTCCTGTCTTATCGCAAATTGTTTTCCTGTCTTATGGAAATTGTTTTCCTATATAAAAACTAAAACATTCATATAGGATAATGGTATATAAAACTTTATAAAAAATGTCATTATTTTTAATTTCTTCTCTTCGATGCAAGAGAAGAAAAACAAGAGTACCAATAATCGTAGAAAAACGAACTCGAACAACAGCCCAAAACCTCCAACCACAAAACAATTTATTGAGTCAAGGAAAAATCATCGTTTTAAAGATCCTAACTATTGCATTAGATTTCTCGAAAATATATACTTTGCTCCACAGAAAGATAAATACAGTAAAATACTGAATGCTCTTCCCGATTTAAAACAAATCATCAAAACAATTGAAGTTACAAATAATTCTGATGTTTTGATTCAATTAATCAATCTAATTAGCTCAATAGAATCACAGAGAAGTTTAGATTTATCAACTCTATTTTTTGATAAAAATGATTTCCATCTTATGGATGCTATCACTTTATATTTAAACAGAAACGTAGGCATAAGGAGCGATTACCCAGACTTCATTAAATTTTTTCATAACATATGTGATGGACACAAAAGATGCTCAGAAATCATACTTCGTTTTATCAAAGGAAATCTGTGCTTGAGATTTTATTCCAAACGTAAAGAATTAAAAACAGATATTAAACAAATAATTCAAAATTGTTCAGAACTCGAAAGCCTCGAAACTATTAAAATTTATCCAGATACTGCTGCCCTTAAAAATGAAATTCCGGATGCAATCAATAGATTCGAAAATGGATATAAATCTTTCAAAGATTTATGCGAAACTGTAATAAATTTAGAGAAAATCAACTATATTTATCCTATTCAAAACAATCTTAGAGAATTGGTCCACGATACGCTTAATGATAATGATTTGCATCTTTATGAGAATGTACAGCTGATTTCTCTTGAAAATCAGAAAGATTTGCAATTGTATGAAGGAACGACTGCTTTTTTGCATTTCGAGCCTAAAACTAAAAGGAAAACTTGGAATTCAGAAGGAAAACTTGATAAAGGATCAATTTTGATTTTATCAAGGAGTGAATTTTGCGATAATGTAGATGCTCTGGTTATTTCGACTCTGAACTCAATGGGTGATGAAGATGACAAGAAAGCTAAGGATTTAAAGCGTCAAAGAATTGTTCCAGTCAAACAAATTTATGGGACAATCTTGGCTGGTGAAAAGTATTATGGATTTGAACCTGCTGATATTTATAGAGTTTCAGAAATCAAACTTCGTGCAATTAAATCGATTTGTGATAATGCTTTTCACAATCTTCATCCCCAAATCGTTTCTCACGATTTTCAACAAATTCCTGTAGCAAAATCCGAGTCGTTCAAGCTTCGGACTGATGTTTTGATTCTTCCAGAATACGAACATAATTTTAGATATGAAGGTTTGTATGGCAGAAGAGAAAACATATGGTTTGACGAGTATAGCAATGAAGAAAAGGATAAATATTTAAGAGTTGATCACGAACAACTTGCTGCAATTCGTCATTTTGTTGAATATCCATTAACTCTTGTCAACGGGCATCCAGGAACAGGTAAAACGCATCTTGCTAGAGAAGCAATTAGATTATTAACTAGATCGTCAATCAATTCACCAATTTTTGTTGTCACTCAAACAAATCATTCAATGGATTCTTTGCTTGAAGGATTACTTGACTTTATTAGTCCTTCTGATTTTACACGCCATGGCAGCCGTTTGAGAACTGAAAGGAAAGAAATTATTGATAGGAAAGTTTCATCATTAATTCACCAATATCTGAGAGGTAGGGGCTATTATGATGCTAAAGATAGCAACCGTGAAAAATCAAATCAAATCATTTCCCTTAACTCTTATCTTGCAAAACTTGCAAAACTTGGCAGATATGTACAAAAATGCATTGACACAAAAGAAGATAAATTTTCATATAAGCAAGTTATGGATGGACTTAGAACTATCATTATCCCAATTCTAGGTCCAGAAATCAATAATATTTATGGAATACCATTAGATAAAGGCAAAAATCCAAAATTGGAGTTCGTGATGAATGATTATGCCGAATTTTGGATTAAAGGTCCCCATTTTTATTTCGAGAAGATTAACAAGATAAGAAAGGGCAAGAAATCGAAAACTATTAAGAATGTATTTGTCAATAAGAATTGGCAAGAAATTGATGTTGATGTCGAATCTTTAATTGATGGAAAATTCAAAACTTTCAACTCTTATAATCCAAATGATTCCGTTCAAGACAGCCTTGAAGACATGGAAAAAGACGAAGATGATGATGACGATTATGATAATGATCTTGATGATGTCGATGACACAACAAAGAAGCAGAATAGAAATTTCAAATATGATCAATATTTTTTAACAAGTTTATATAATATGCAAGAGCCAAAAATATTTTCTTCTTTTGATAATGATGATGATGATAATGATGATGATGATGATATTGATGTTGAGATAGTTAATCAAAGAATAGCAAAACAAGAAAGATATAATTTAATGCAAACAATCAAAAAGGCATTGAAATACCTCATCATTAAATCTAACGATGACCACAATTCTTTTGTCCATCTTCGCGAATTCATTGGTATCACTCTCACGATTCTCACTAAAATTAGAGATGAAATTGTTGAAGAGTTTAACAAGCAAGATGAAGAGATTGACAAAATATACAATCTCGGACTTAGTAAGCTTTACATGGAACAAAAAGTTGTTGCAATGACATCAAGCTATGCAACAATGTACAAGCAAGCCATCGAAATGAGCAACTGCAAATTCATGATCATAGAAGAAGCAGGTGAACTGACTGAAGCAACGACAATCTCTTTTCTTCCATCAACATTGACGAATCTTATAATGATTGGAGACTTCCAACAGCTTAGACCAAAAATTACCTACGAACTTCGTGAAGTCAAGAATCCTCGCATTGCTTATGACATTTCCACATTTGAACGCCTCGTTCGTGCCGAAGAAAAATGCCAAGGAAAGGATTTATTCTATCTCACTGTACAACGAAGAATGCATCCAGATATCTGCAACATCATTAGACAAAGATTTTGTCCAAACATCAAAGATGATGCGTCAACAAAGGAGCTTGGACTTGCAGAAGGCTTATCATCGCATGTCAATGTTGTTCTTAATGATGATTTTGTTGAAGATGATAAAGATGACTCGCGTTCATTCACAAATGAAGCCGAAGCAAATTATGCTGTCTCACTCGTATTCTTCTTTTTATTCAGAGGAATTCCTGCCAATAGGATTGCAGTCATATCTCTCTACAATGGACAAGCCCTTAACATCAGGAAGAAACTTCGCAAGTTTTATGATGATCACAAAAAAGATTTTGATATGTACGATCCATTCCTCAATGGAGGATGCACAATCAAAGACATTTATGTTCAGTGCATTGATAATTATCAAGGAGAGGAAAATGATGTTATCATTGTATCAACGGTTCGTTCATCTCGTGTTGGATTTATTGACGAAGCAAATCGTGTGTTGGTCACACTCTCACGTGCTCGCAAACATCTCGTCATTCTCGGGAACAAAAAGATTCTTCTAAATGGTTTTGGTGATGAAGAGGAAGATACAAATGATAGAAGACATAAGGCGAATAATTGGCCAGAAGTCATCAAATTCATTAAGGACAATTACGAATCATCTGTCTTAAAAGGAATTTTCATAAAATGCGAATGTGGTACCAAATTACTGTTAAATGAAAAGCTTTTATGGAACTATAGGTTTAGAAACTGCGATTCGGAAACTGAAATTACTGGTGAATGTGGCCACAAAATCAAAATTTATTGTGGCACAACTCCACCTCCTTGTCGCCAACAATGCTTGCATCGCTGTGATAAAATTATCTACATTGATCATCTTGAAAACTGTATCAGTAAAATCAAGCATGCTATATATAGCATCGAACATATTCCAGGCTATAGCTACAATCGGAGATTTTTTCATTGGTCGGAATTTCGATACTATATTAAATTTGATGTTAATGATGTACAAAATTTCATTGATTTGATACAAAATAAGTGTCAGCAATCAAATGAAGTGATTAACAGTGCTAAATTATATTTGAAAAATTTCCAAGTTGCAGAAAAGATATATGATTATGATATTGAAAGTATTCTTAAAATCCTAAAAAGTTTATCGAACTCAATAGAGCAATTGAAAGAATATCTTCCGAAATGCAATCACAGATGCAGTGGAGTTTGCTGCGAATGTGCGAAAAATGGATACCATGAACCATGCCGCAGAATGATTCCTTTCTGTAAACATGGGCACGATACTCTTCACGAATGTTCAGATATTGATAATGCACAATGCAATGCTCCATGTGGACATCCTCTTCCATGCGGTCATTCATGTGGACTAACATGCAATCACAATGAATATCATTTTCCTCACAAATGCAAGACAATTTTGACAGCTGTTTGTGATAGATGCCACAAACCATATGGCTACACATGTGGACATACTCCAAAATGCACAAACATTATTGAAGTCAAATGCGAGCGATGCAAAACAAAGCGCGAATATATTTGCGGACATCCAACAGAGTGCACAAATACTATCACTGTTGAGTGCGAATTTTGCCACAGAAAAAGATCATATCAATGTGGACATCCAACAAAATGTCAAAATCATTTTATTTTATATTGAATTGCATTGTATTGTAATATGCGAAAAATGTGGTACCGAAAGATACATGTCATGTGCCAATCCAACATAATGCACTCAAATTGTCAGAGTTAGGTGCAATATCTGTGGAAATGAAAGAGTTTGTCCGTGTAACAAGATTGATGATTGCCCAAGAATTCTAAATGTCCAAAATGTAATGCAATCAGAGAAGAAAAATGCGGTTATCCAACAATTTGTACAAATCTTGTCACCATCAAATGCAAAAAATGCAAAACACTACGCACTTGCCCATGTGGAAATCCAACGGAATGCCAGCATATAATCACCAAAAAGTGCAAATGATGTGGCGAAACATATAAATACAGTTGTGGTCATTCACAAGAATGCCCAAACATTATTACAGAAACATGTGAAAGATGCGGTAAACCATATGAGCATCAATGTGGTCGTCCATGTGAGTGTACAAACAATGTCACAGAAACATGTGAAAGATGCGGACAAGAACGTGAATATCGTTGCGGACATCGCACAGAGTGCTCAACAATTATTCATGACACATGCAAACAGTGCGGATTGGGGGTTGATCATCTATGTGGGCAGCCAGCCATTTGCACAAATTCTTGCAAGGCAACCTGCTGCTGCGGACACCAGTGCAAAGAAAAATGCTCGCATAAAGGTGAGCATCTCTGCAATCGCAATTGCAAATTCATCTTCCCATGCGGTCATGCTTGCCCAATGAAGTTAAGTGAGCATTCATCAGATTATCAGCATCTTATTTGCAGGGAATGCGAAAAACAGCTACAAAAAGCTCCAGGAATAGAAATCAATGGATCAGTATTTAAGCCAAGCTGTTAAAACTGTTCAATGACGTTTGATAAAGCAAAGAACAGTATTTTGGGTCAATTCAACTCGATCACAAAAACAAGTGTTAAGAATCCTGCACATATATTTGAAGTGTCCTGAGTGCAAGATCTCTATCACTCAATCAGATTCTTTTAGAAATGAAGTTAATCAAGTCAATAGCATTGTTTCTAACTTGAAGCAAGTTGCAAAGCAAAACTATGACACTCTCATAGAAATTGGTCACACTTAATTCCTTCGTCACTTGTATAAGTTTATTTATTGTCGTTGTGGCCAAGTCAATATATTTGATTGCAGTCCAGGAGAGTCGCATGAATACAAATGCACTAGGTGTGGCAAGAAATTCGAATTGAATTAATTGCATTTTTAATATGTATTATTTTTGTTTTTTATAAAATATATTTACTTGTTTTTGTTAAGCAGCCAATCTTTTATGAGAATCTCAACACTTATTTCATACCACAATTATTACTAAATATCAAAACAGATAGAAAATATAATGCAGGAATCTATGAATGATTCGATCTTTTGTCAAATCTTGAATTCTTCCTACAATGGTAGGAACTCATTGGATGGGTGTGCGACTAATTTGTCATCAATATATCGAAAAATAAAAATTATTTTTATTGTCTTTCATGTATATGAATGTTTAAGACATATAAGAATCAAAAAACATGTTATTTATATAGGAAAAATTTTTCTCGAAAAATCTTTAAAATCCATTAAAATAAGTGACATGGGATTATAAAAATCATTTTTAATGTTTAGATTTTTTAGGAAGAAAAAAAAAAAAAAAAAAAAACAGAAGTGAACTTCCTCGACGATAGAATGTTATCATTTCATTTCGGGATGAGGAGAATTCACGCATTAGATCAGTCTGTGATAAACAACATTGCTGCAGGGGAGATCATCAATCATCCGGTCAATGTCGTGAAAGAACTCTTAGAAAATTCAATTGATGCAGGTTCTACAATGATTTCAGTTTCTATTTTGGATGGAGGTTTCTCCATGATAAAGATAGAAGACAATGGATGTGGAATATCAAGAGAAGATCTTCCTATCGCATGTATGCGCCATACTACATCGAAATTAGACAAATTCGAAGATATTACGAAAGTTTGCACATTCGGATTTAGAGGAGAAGCTTTATTTTCGATGACATGTGCAGCAAAATTATCAATTACAACTAAAACAGAGAGTGATGAGTGGGGTTATCGCGCAGATTACCTGAATGGCGAAATTCTCGGAAATATCTCACAAGTTGCTGCTACAATTGGAACAATTGTTGAGGTTAAAGAATTATTTTACAACAATAGAACCAGATTAATGCAAAAACCATCCTATAGATCAGCAGAAATTAAAATCGCAGATGTAATGAAAAAGTATGCTATTGTAAACCCAAATATTGCATTTCAGCTCATATCTAATCGAAAAAGAGTGTTTGAAACAACAGGAATGAATACAACTGAAACAATTTTAAAAATGATGTATAATATTAATTCTAATGAAGGATGCTGCAAAATCACAAAGGAACTATGCAAGAATGAGTATGTGAATCTATGGATTTCAACCCCAGGTACTCGTTTGCCTAAACCTATTTCAGCATTTTTTATTAATGGCAGATTAGTATCATTTAATGCTTTAAAGGACAGAATACAGAGCAAATATGGACCCGAAAGAATTGCTTTTCTTTTTGTAATGCTCACAATTCCATTAAGCGATGTTGATATAAATGTTCATCCTTCGAAGAAAACTGTTAAATTCCTTAACGAAAACGAAATAATTGAAACAATCTCGAATCAAGTGGCTGAAGATGTAGCTGCTAATATGAATTACATAAATCGAACGAGTTTTTTTGGATTATCAAATAAAACACCGAGAAAAGAGATAAACAGTAAAGGACAGATGTCATTAGAAGATATATTGAGTAAAGCGAAGCTTAAAAAAGCGTCAATTAAAGAAAATGATAATCCAAATAATATTATCGAAATTGTTCCTGTTGCAAGCAAAAAATCCAAAGAAGAATTATATGATTTCCTTGAACAGTTTAATATTGCAACTAATCATAAACAAAATAATCCAAATATCATCAGAGTTGAAGATCCTCCTCAAATATCAATAGATATTGCTCAAGCACAAGACTCATCAACAATAAATCTAGATAGTATTGATAATCAGCAACCAAAAACGAAAAATTATCAGATATTTTCATCAATGCCAAATATCTCAAAAAAGAATGATAAACATGTAATTAAACAATCAAAACCATTATATACTGAAAAAGAACAGCCAAAAACAGAAATTCCGCTGCCTATTCCTGATACACCAGTAGAAACAACAGTATTAACCCCAGAACCTACGCCAGTAAGGAATCAAATCAACAAGGTGCCACTGATTGTATCAAAACCAAAAAATCAAAAATATAATATTGTTGAACCAAAAAATCGCAACAATGTTTATGAAAAACATAACCCAAAGAGTATATTCGAAGAATTTAGATTTAAGCCAGTGAAAAAAGATAAAACAATCGAAGAAATAATAATTGAACAATCGAAATCAATACAAGACCTGTTAGTCCCTCCCACACACAAATATGTTAATCTTGAATCAATCAATGAATTGAAAAACGAGATTGCTCAAAATGCATCCGGAAATTTTTTATTAAACTCATCTTTCATAACAATTGCAGGCGAAAAGATGCTGTTTAAGAATAGCAGGAAGTTGATAATAGTTCCTATGTATGACTTGTTAGTTCAATATTTCTTCCAAAAAATTATTTTTAATTTTGCAAACTTTCCAAAATTAATGCTAATAAATCCAGTCAAATTTGAAAATGGAGAAATCTTAGAGCAGAACAGCGAAATGCTGATGGACTATTTTTCCATGGAAGTCAAAGACAATGTGTTGTATGCACTACCAATGCTCGCTTCAACAGCCACACCTTTGACTAATTACACCAAGTTTTTCTTGAATCAGATATCATTGGCTGATTTTAGCAATGAGAAAAAGTGTATCCAAAACATATCAATGGAAATGGCATCATTATATGCTGCATCAGCAAATCAAAGCACAGTTGGACTGATTATCACTGATTTGCTTGAAAAAATGATTCCACAAAGGAATCTTAGCATTTATGTAAGAGATTTGTAATTTCTACTAAATGCTTAGTGTTATTTTTAATCAATAAAAACATTTTAATACTAATCAAAAAGATTATTTTTTATGCAATAGAATTTTTAAGATAAAGTGTGAAATAATATATCACGTGAACTAAAAACGATAGTGCAATACTGCCCGACATTCAAAAGTTGAAGCAATTTCTTTGAGATTTCCTAAGCTTCCATAATTTTAAATATTTTATTGTGCTACACTTACATTTACAATCTAAGTATGTGTTTCTCACAATTTTCCAATGAATTCTTTAGATAAATTTTATATAATATCAAAATATAGAGAAATTTGATTTATTTGGAGATATTTTGAATTATCCAGTCTAGACCTTCATTTAAACCTTGGCCTGTAACTGCGCAGCATGGTTGAATGTGCCAAACACGATCATCCATACACAAACCTGCAGCAATTTCCTCTACTGTTAGAACATCTTTGAGGTCTTGCTTGTTAGCGAAAATCAGGAATGGTATATTCTTTATTTCTTCGTGACTCAATAAATGATCATGTAATTCTCTTGCTGATATATCGAGTCTTTCTTTGTCATTCGCATCAACAACATATACAACGCACTTGACACCTTCGAAATAATGTCTCCATAGTGCATGAATTTTATCTCCACCACCAACATCCCATATCGATAATATTTTGCCGTTATGATTTATCTCTTCCAAATTGAATCCTATTGTAGGAACTACATAGACGAGTCCTCCAATTTTTAATTTATATAATATTGAAGTTTTACCAGCAGCATCGAGGCCAAGCATTAATACCCTTATTTCGTCTTTAAAGAGTTTTTTGAATACTCTACTTAAAAACGCTCCCATATATTACTAATAAAAAAATGATTTTTTCAACTTCAAATAATTCTTTGTCAGTTTTTCTTTTTGGTCAAATGTTTCTTTTTCAGTAGAAAATCATTAATTAAAACGCAACGATTAAACACGTTGAAGTGCATACATTTGTTTAACACGTTTCCTCTAATCATATTACGTCAATTTGATTTATACAGGTATATATTTATTAAAATGAATTACAATTTATTACATTATTGATTTTTGAACGCCATAGTTATTTTGTAAAATGCTTAAACTCAAGAAGTCACCCATAATTGTATTTTGATATTGCAAAATTATCATATTTTTTGAATAGATTAGAATCATGCGGCGAATGATTATGTGCAACAGTGATATCCTTAAATTTCACTTACTCCTTTGATCATAAATTTCATTTTGATTATAACTCATAGCAACTCATTTTGTTGTCATATTTTATGAACTTCATATAAATATAAAATATCTCATGGTAATATTTTAAGTTAGAATTAATTTCAAAAAAAAAAATTTTAATTCAAAGTTTTTCTTTTGCAGGAAAAGGAACTAAAAGTAAATGGTGCTATTCTTGCTTGAAAAAAAAGTTAAAAATCTAAAAATTCATTTCACATATTAAAAATTAGAATTGTTTAATTGAAAAGATAAATGTGTATGTGATTACACTATATTGTTATCGCATATTTGAAAAAACTTTAAGTCAATTTCACCCAAGATATATTTTTTAACGTTTAATTTCGTATGAAATAGATTATTGGTACTATAAATAACCCAAAAATGCAATAAAAACAGAGAACATTTTTTTGGTAAAAACTGCGAAAATGTGAAATATAGGAATAATACAATATTAACAGGCGTATTTTTGTGTTTTTGGCCTTTTTTGATTTTTGAAGTCAAGAAAAAAAATTTTCATTTTTTTTTAATGACAAGTCCATTTGGAAGAAACCCATCTGAGGGCCCAAAACCAAGTCCATTTGGAAGTACAACAGGAACATCACCATTTGGTAGCTCTGGCGCTAAACCAGCCGGTACAAATCCATTCGCTGCTAAACCAGCCGGAACTACAACTGGTAATTCTCCATTTGGAGCAAACAAGAGTCCATTTAGCTCAAGCTCTTCACCATTCGGTCAAGCTAAAGTCAGTGGTAGTCCATTTGGAGCCTCTAAACCATCTGGTTCAAATCCATTCGGAGTGAAAAAGCCAGAAGGTGATGTAGCTGCCGATGGAAACCCAGAAGAGCCAACAGCAACAAAATCAGATAAACCATCTAATCCATTCGTTAAATCGTCTAATCCATTTGGTGCTAAGCCGTCTGGATCTAGTCCGTTTGGTGCTTCACCATCAGGAAATCCATTTGGAGCTAAACCATCAACAACAAATACATCTAACCCATTTGGTGCAAAAGCTTCTGCAAGCCCATTTGGTGCACAGGCATCTACAAGTCCATTTGGTGCTCCAAAGGCCGAAGAAAAGAAAGAAGAAACACCAAAAGCTGAAGAAAAGAAGGAGGAAGCTCCAAAGACAGAAGAAAAGAAAGAAGAAGCTCCAAAATTAGAAGAAAAGAAAGAAGAAACTCTAAAGGCTGAAGAAAAGAAGGAAGAAGCTACAAAGACAGAAGAAAAGAAGGAAGCTCCAAAATCTTCTGCTCCTCCGCTTTCATCATTTACATCTGCAAAACCAGATGAATCTAAGTTTGCTAATCCAGATGCTAAACCAGCGGCTTCTCCATTTGGTGGCGCTGCAAAATCATCTGCTCCACCAATGTCATCATTTACATCTGCAAAACCAGATGAGTCCAA
>MRSU01002925.1:0-19899 GCA_008369845.1 Trichomonas gallinae | reverse complement strand
TCCTTCAAGGGCTGCCACGATATCGTTGCCCCATGGAAGCCACCGGGCAAGCCATACAACATCACATCAGTCGACTCCCGTATTGGTGACCTCTCCATCAAGGTCGATCCAAAGAAGGTCGTCGCCGTCGTCGAATCCCACGCCATCTTCCCAGGCCGCCCAGTCAAGGGTGCTGATGCCACAGCCAAGGCTATCGCTGGCCACATCGTCGACTTCTTCCAGAACGAAGTTAAGGCTGGCCGCCTTCCTGAGAACCTCTACCCACTCCAGTCCGGTGTTGGCAACATCGCTAACGCTGTCGTCGATGGCCTTAACGACTCCCCATTCGGCAACCTTACAGTCTACACAGAAGTTCTTCAGGAGGCTATGCTCCCAATGTTCGACTCTGGCAAGCTGAAGTTCGGCTCCTCCACATCTCTCACACTTTCCCAGTGGGATAAGCTCTACGACAACTTCGACTTCTACAAGAACAAGTTCGTCCTTCGTCCACAGGCCATCTCCAACTCTCCAGAAGTTATCCGCCGCCTCGGTGTCATCGCCATGAACACACCAGTCGAAGTCGATATCTTCGGCCATGCCAACTCTACACTCCTCAACGGCACAAGACTCGTCAACGGCCTCGGTGGCTCTGGCGACTTCCTCAGAAACGGCTACCTCTCCATCATGCACTGCCCATCTGCTCGTAAGACAAAGACAGACAAGACAGGCATCTCCTGCGTCCTTCCAATGTGCACACACATCGATCACACAGAGCACGATCTCGACGTCATCGTCACAGAACAAGGCCTCGCTGATCTTCGTGGCCTTGCTCCAGTCGAGCGCGCTAGACTTATGATAGAGAAGACAGTCCACCCAGACTACAAGGATCAGATGAGAGAGTATCTCAACCTTGCTATCAAGGCTACACAGCCAAAGGGTGCTGGCCACGAACCACAGATCCTCTCCAAGGTCTTCAAGATGCAGGACAACCTCAAGAAGAAGGGCACAATGCACCTCGACAGCTGGTAAGAGTATTAAATATTCATTTAAATTTTCGAGTAATATACATCTTTTTTCTTATTAAATTACCATCTTGTGATCTTTATTTTAAAACATTTGCTTCATAAACTTGAGTTGATTCTGCTGTTTCCAGCTTTTAAACAAAGAATTGTCATTATCAAATATATTTATATGAAAAATAGTCATTTTTCGCTTCTAATTTTGTTATTTTATAAAGAATTATGAAATAATATTTAAAACATACAAAAAACAAAATCATTCTGGTATAGTAATTGTTATATTCTCGGATGTTTGTATCTCAAAAATTAAGTCCTCATAGATTTCTTCATTTCCTATATTTTCAAGATCAAAGCATAACTGAGCAATAAGCTGTGCAACTAGTTTTCTCTGGTAAATTGCACCAGTTGGTGAAATACCAAGCTTGCTGAAGCTACCATCATCAAGTTCTTGTAAAATTCGAACCTCTTTGACAATAGAATTGTATCTATGAAGGAGCTGCGGACAACCATGACACATCGAAGGTTTCAACTCTAAGAATGGATTATCTATCAAAATATTCGGAATTGTAGATAAATCTGTTTCTGAGATGAAATTCGTTGTATCAATGAAAATTGGCTCTTTCTTCAACGATTCCAATGGAATTCCATCGTTCTTTGGCGCAATTACAAACTGATGATCTTTGATTATACTAATAATGCAATCTAAGAAGTTTGCTTCACTTCTTTCGGTTTCATTCTCCATGCTGAATGGGAAATTGCACAAATCAAGGTGATCAAAGATATAAATTATTTTCTTGAAGCCAAAAGCAAAAGAAACTTCCATTGGCAGGGAAATGACTAGTTCCAGTAAATTTCCGATCTTTGATGCTCCTTCTTTGAATGCTGCTACAATATTTCTTCCGATTTTTTCGATTTGAGTTGTTGGGAACTGTTCGCTTATTTTAACGTGAGAAGGCAACTCTGGTGAAACACCAGCATTAGAAAGTTCTAAGAACCAGCTCAATAAACTGCTAGAAAATGGAAAAATTCTTGGAGCTTGCCAAGTAAGTTGATTTATTGTGGCAGTAATAACTTCATTGTAAACAGAATTAACATCTGATATTCTCTGGATAATTTGCTGCCAATTTATTGGATAAAAAAACAAAGATTCCATTTTCTTTTCGCAGGAGAGAATTTGTAACATTTCCAGGACAAGTAATGATGCTATGGTGGATTTTCCTGTCTGTGAAAAGCCATCAATGTAGAATTGCCAGTTATTTTGATTATCTGTAATTATTTTGTTAATTTTTGGTTTCATTTCATCTAAAAATTCGATATATTGTTCATTAAGCTGGATTCCCATCGATTGATGAATAAAAGAGGCTGAAACTCTCGATGCTGCAATTGTTTGACATAGATTTGTAATATCTGGATAATTTGGAAGCTGTTTTCTCTGCTCAGGAGAGAGAAATCCATGAAGGCACATCAATGCGCCAGCCAAATGGTCTGAAACTGAAAGATGAGTCCTTTCTATTCTTTCAGACATTTTTTTGTTTTTTATTTTTAAACAGACAAAATTCATTTATAACTTATTTTTCATTTTTCGCCATATCTATAAGACTTATAATCATTTGCTTATATCATTATTATAAAGAATATAATAATGAATATATCTATCATATCCAAATGGAAAAATAATTTCTAAAAACAAAGATAATATTAAAACAACTTCATCGAGAATATTCAAAAATTATTTTTGATTTTATTTTAAATATTTAGAATAATTGCAATATAAAAACCACAAATTTCAAAAAAAATTATCAATTTTGTAATTTTTTGTAAAATTAAAAAAAATATTAAAAGTGACAATATTAAAAGTGACTAATATTAAAAGTGACTAATATTAAAAAGTGAAAATATTAAAAGTGACAATATTAAAAAGTGAAAATATTAAAAGTGACAATAAAGGTGACAGCGACCAAAAGTGACAATTCATAGTTAAAATAAATGTTTCCTTTTTTGTTTAGCATTGCAACTCGTGTCATAGAAACAAAGCGCGACACTTTTAGTGCGGCCCTCGAAAAGTCAGATTATAATCTCGTTTTAGTTACTGCTCCTAATATTTTCGAATCTAAAAAAGTTACAAAGTATTTTAATGCTGTTGCTCATAAATTCGAGAGTGGCCTCGGCTTCATTTCCCTTGATGTCACAAATGACAACACAAATAAGCAGGCATTTCAAATTTCTGAATATCCACTTGTTTTCCTTTACTACAAATCCAACAAAGTAATGCAATACACAGAAAACATTACTATAGAAGACTTATATAATTTCGGTCTTCAGGTCATAAAACAACCCGAAATTCATTATCCGAAGAATGTTTTTGAAATCCTCGAATTCCAGCAAATGGCGCCAGCAAATCTTATAATTACCGATCTCGATGCTGCTGGTCGCGCAGAAGAAATCGCTCAGGCAGCGCATTGTTTAATACACGTTGCAGTTTGCACAGATCCGCATCTTACTGCTCAGCTTGAGCTAGATGACATGGTGTTTTCTAAACCGCTTGAAGAATACAAAACAACTTTCGATCCTTCGATTAAAATTACTGAATTAATTCGCATGGCTCAGCCAACATGGAATTATGTTGCAAACCAAAATTTGATTGGAAAGCAATGCGTTTGTGCTTTATTCGATAAATCAATTCCATGGCATTACTATAGAATCAATGAAGTTTTTAACATGACGAAAGCAGAGCTCGGAATTCCGGTATTCAGATACTTCGCCATTGACTACTTCGATGCACCTAAATTTGTTCGCCAATTCGGAGTTTTCAAATTCTCATTTCCAATATTCTTCGTTACAGGCGCATCAGCAAGCGTTTGGCAGGTCTGTGAGAATCCTCTTCAGCCGGCCGAAGACATTTATTGGTGGATCCGCCTCGTAATCACAGGAAAAGGAAAACCGCAGGCAGTTAACAGAGTCCCACAGCTTTACGCTCACGATTTCCAGCGCTTAGCACTCGACGCGAAGACAGACTGTGTCCTCCTTGTTGCTGACCCCGGAATGGAGTATTACAAAGAGTGCAGGAAGAACGCTGAAATCATTGCGGAAATTTTCGAAGGCTGCGAGAACATTGTTGTCTACGAGTTCAATCCAAAGACAGAGCACGTCATGGGACTTCAGATACCATCATCTAAGACACCACAGTTTTCTGTCTGGCCAGCTGTTGAACCTTACAATGGAAAAACATTCCAGGCAAATTATCCACTCGCTGAGATCATGAAGATTTTGTTCAAGATCTTCAGAGCGCCAATCAAGGATGATCAGGCTAAGGCAGCTGTTGCTCTTGCAAGAAAACTTGTTCCTGGATTATAACTATTTTATATCATTTTAGAATTGTTAATAGTAAATAAAAGTGTTGATATTTTTTTTGACAAATCATAACAAAAAAAAAATTATTATATTGTGTAATGAAAGTGAAAAATATTAATAATACTGAGTCACATATATTGTTTGGATGAGTGACAAAATAAATATTATTAATGACTTGATATCAATAAGTATTATATCGATAATTATTAATGACATGATTTATTTAAAGAGAAACAAAATGTGTTGTTGATTTGCAAGCAAGTCAAATCTTAATCTACCCCAATCTTTAGGCAGATAATGAATGATCATATATTTCAGTAATCTGTTGTAGGTTTCAGTTATAAAAAAAAGGAGAAAAAAAAGCATGAATTGTTGAAATGATAGAATAACAATTTAAGTTTTTTTTTTATTGATGTTCTTCAACAAGTTCACAAGCAGAAATAAAAATCAGTCTAGAGAAATCAAGGGTCGCAGAGTTAGGGAATTGTACACGCTTCAGGTAATTAGCAATAGCTAAGGCGTTTGGAGGCATTTCGTAAGCAAGCATTGGCGTGAAGAAAGATAAGACATCGTCAAACGCCATTTTACCTGATTTGCCTGTTTGCTGCGAGACCCAGTCTTGTATCTTAGTGAGCATCAAGAAAATCTGGTATGCTATATCAGCTGGAGAGAACATGAACTGTATGTATCCAATGTCTTTGATGGAATTTTTAAGTGCGAGTTGAGAATCAATCATTTTCCTCGCGGGCACATCTTTGTAAGAAACAGGTACGAACTCAGCAATGCCTAGTTCAGATGGCGTCATCATCGAGTAGTTCTTCGCATTGTTCATTAGTTTAACTGAGTCTTTGACGTCCATAATGTTCGGACGATAGCCGTATATCACCGCAAAACTTATTCTTCTTATTGCTGATCTTATTGTCGCTTGTTCTTCGTGATTCTGTGGCTGAAGCAGTAAAACGAAAGAAGTGTTCAGTTGACGTAAATCTTCCGGTTTGATGATGAAATTGTCGTTTTTAAGCGTTTGTTCTGCGAAAGAAGTAAATCTTTTAATTAAATCGTTATCATATAGGAAATTAAGGAATGAAGTATCAAATGCTGAGAAATTAGCGTGATCTAAGGCAACATTGGCGCCGCTAGAGTTGATTCTGAGATCAATTAAACAATCTGATATTTGCATGCGTTTTACTTCATATTTATTGTATTTTATATTGTTTATCATCGCTTTTATCTGGTTAATTTTCTTTTTTATTATCGGATCAGTCATAAACTGGTCATCAATGCAATTGAAATATTCATGATCATCGAAAAGAAAGTATAAATTGCAGTTCATGCATTTTTCCATCCATACTAGTAATTGTCGCAGTAATTCGTTCTTTGCAATTAAAAAATCTGCTCGCAATTGTCGATATTCTTTTGTGAAATTTTTATATATTGAAATTGCAGCTTTACCAATGTTACTATATTCTCTATCTTCTGGTGTGAATATTAAATCCTTAGGTATCGGCCCAGAAACTATTTTTGTTAACTTTGTCATCAACGAAATAATTGGCGCAGTGATCATTTCCCTTCTCTCACTGTCGTTGCAGTTCATCGGCATGATGAGCTTCAGGAAATGAACAAGCTCTGCATGCGGAACAGTTAAATCTAAACTCATTAAAACTTAGTAACAGAAAACAAAAAAGTGTCATTAGATTTTAGCCAAAATTTTCTGCATCATTCAAAAAAGCGACAAAAAACTTGAAATACATCATCATTTCACAATACATCATCTATATTATTAATGTAGAGAAATATGATACTGTAACATTAATAATGATATTGTGAAATCATTTCTAATTGCAAATATACATGAAAGAATGATTGAATTTTATAGAAACAAATTTGGCTAAATTTGAATACTATTTTCTTCTGAGTGGCATGTTTCTCTAGCGAAAAGCAAATCTTAAATTAACGGATTCATTATTAAACAAAGGATGTCAATTTGAGGTAACCCACCCACCTGTTTTCCGATACCCCAGGGGAAAAAGTGGGTTACCTGTCAAAAATACGTTTTTAAACAATTTCCGCGCAAAAAGTGACCATATTCCATCACTTTAAAAGCATGGGGTACCCCACGCCACTTTTCGACATCCTTAATTAAACAGATAATTCACGCATCCCGAGATGCTTGCACATACACACACACACATACAAAAAAAAAAAAAAAAATTACAACATGCATCTTTAATGTTTGCTTCAAAAAATGGTCATCATGAAATCACAGAATTGAGGAACAATCATGGTGTAATATAACTAATTTAGAGTGTTAAGTCAAATATACATATAGTAGATATTTCAAATAAATATTCGAAAATATTTGAATCAAAATTAAAATAATTTCAATAATATCGAAACTGATTCACATCCTATTATGATTAAAATCTTATAAAATTAACATATAGCATCAGTAATGCATCAAAGAATGCTTTTACTATAGTAAACAACTACTAAATTTGACATTAAAACATTATTTCTCCAAAATTTCTAAAAACAGTGGATTTCCATCTGCTATGTTGATTGTGACTAATGCGAATTCCTTCAAACCCTTTGGCGAGAGCTTGATCGGCATCGACTCTCCAGGAGCTAAAGTGCCACTTGCAGGGCTGACATCGACTCCTTCTACGACTTCCATGTCAATCGACCACTCAGCAGTTGCACATGAAATGTTTGTCAGCATGATCTCTTCCTCGCTTGTCAGGGCAAAGCTCCTCTTAGAGACGCTGCACTTAGGAATCGAAAGCATCGAGAGCTCATCACGACGCTTGTTCTTAAGTTTTGTGAAAATCGCTTTTCTGTCTTCGTCTATCTTAACTACAGAGATCTCAAAAATAGCGTTGACAGGTCTGTGATCGCTGACCATTACGTCTCTGAATGACGTGTATGACTTAACGACAGGCGAAGGCGGGTAGTTTGGCTTGCCAGTATTGACACCGAAGCATGATTCATCGATGAATTCGTGGATTTTCGTGTCGCGGATTATATCAGTCTCGAACACAAAATTGTCTGAGCCGATTTGGACTTTGTTCTCATTGTGCAAGGCTAGAATGCGGTCGCAGTAAGAGGGGACCCTCATCTTCTTCGATGTGTCGTATGACGTCGACTTCTTGTCGAATCTGTAGGTTGGCAAAAACTCGATTTCTCCTTCGATGACTTTTCTCTCGGATTTAATTAACTCGTCTTGCTCGCGGATTTTAACGAAATCGTTCTTTTTGCATAGGTCAACGCACTCTTTGTATGTGAGCTCCACTCTGTAGTTCAGGTCTCCGCTGATAAATTTGTAGTCGCTGTCGATTACTTGGAGTTTTTCGATGATTGTATCTAATTGCTGGTTTCTGACTTCCAAATTCTCGCGATGAGGGACTAAATGGCATCCACAGTATGATATTGTGCTTTCGAGATACTTAAACGTAACGAAAATCGCAGATTTGTTTGCTAACGTTCCGTTTGCGCCGAATCTGATTGTTTCGACATCGATAAGCTGAACTTGATTCATTATAGACTGAGAAACGAATACTTCGCAGTAAACAGAGCCAAGCATTGTGTGATGCAATGAAGAATATCCGTTTTTAAGGCCTCCTTTGAGGAAGAAATTGTGCCAATCTTCGAAATTCGATGAACTTCCGATGACTGCTGACTGTACTGTCATTTCTACTTCTTCTAGCGAAATACAAATAATTGGCGCTTTATTTTCGAATATGAACTGCGATTCTTCTCCATCTTTCGGTGGTTCTTGGCTCGCGACATTCCATGTAATGAATGAAATTGTTGATTGTTCTGTTTTTGTATAATAAGGACGATTTAAAAACTCAGTTCTTCTGCTCCATGTTGCATCTCCCGCCTTATCGAAGTCAACTGGGAACAGCGGAGCCAAGTGTTCGCTTAAAGGAATATCAGTTGCAACAGTTCCGATTTCTTTGAGAAACTCCATGTTAAGAGCGTAAAATGCATCTTCGAAAGTAGATGATATGCGTCCGCAAATCGCAATCTGTGATTGAATAATGTCGCAGTAGCGTAAACTTGGTGATATTAATTTTATAGAGTAATTTTCGTATTGTTGGAAGTAAATGGTTAACGTGCTGATATCAGACTTTGCAACAATCGACATATTGATATTGAAAAGTGCAACAACTTCATCATCTGATTTAAAATATAAATAAGCGTCAGCAATGCTGTCTCGTACGAGGCAGAAACCAAGAGTATAAGGCTTGTTGTTGTCCGCGAGAACAACATTCGTTTCAAACCATTTCCCGCATTTGTCGATAAAATCTCGCATCAAAAAATTTGTCAAAAATAGGCTTTTATTTGCTCAAAATAGAGAGTTTTTGTTGTGTATTTCACTTTTCTCGTATAAATATATCAAAGTTTTGCATTTCTTAGATTTCCAAAATTTCTTCTTTTCGTATTAAAATTTATTCATATAATATATTACTAAACAGCTGTTTTTAATTTGATTTGCACTGTGAAATTATATATTTGTTGTATAGTTTATTATTCAAAATATCAAATTATTGTAATTTATTATATTTTACATATAAAAATATATATATTACGATGAATTCGAATTCGTTGTTCATTCACATATTTCATCGTAATTATTTTTTAATTTTGATAATGAAAATATTATTTTTCTGTCATTGTTATGATATAGTTTTGCTTGGATACAAATAAAATAAATCTCTTATATAAATCATTAATGAAACTGATTAATAATTTCAAAATATGGTGTCAATAATAAGTGTGTTAGCACCTCAAACATATGAATAGTAAAATTGTTTTGTTCACATATTTAGAAATTCAGATTAGAAGAAAATGAAATAATAATAGAAGTAAGAGATTTATTTTGAAATTATTACTTATGTTGTAGAGATGAGTGGAACTGTGTTAATAGACTCTGTGCCGTCCTTCTTCCTCTTGATGCAGAAGCAGATGAGGATGATGAAGTAGGCGACAGTAGCGAGTGAGAGGAAAGCGATGCAGAAGATGAAGACAAGATTCTTAGTTGGTGTGTTGTCATCATCTGGAACATCTTGGTAGTCATCTGGGATGTCAATATTGGACTGCTTATAGCTAAGTCCGTCGTTGACTGTGTCAATGGAGTTGAATGTAACTCCAGAGGCAGCCAACTTGATGTTTTCAAGTGTGACGAGTGGCTTCTCGTCCTTGGCATATGCGGAGTTGGAGATGATGCCGTTGATGTAGATCTTGAGCATTGTGTTGCGTTCGCGGACAACTGTGACGTTGTCGCCATCAATGATCTGATCAGCAGACAAAACGGAAACACTTCCAACTGTGAATTTGATCTTCTTGTTTTCAATTGCAATGGAGACCTTGTTAGCAGAGTCTTCGATGATCATGCCCTCGTAGTTGGAGTTGCCGAGGGACTTGATGTTGAGCTTGATGGAGAATGAGTCGAGCTCGAACTTGGAGGTAGACAATGTAACCTCCTTGTCAGCGACTGTCTCGCTTGGCAAGCTGATGATCTTGTTGTCAGCCATGTAGATGATTTCGATTTCCTTTGTGAGCTTGTTGCCAACAGTGTCGCTGACGCCATCGAGCTTAACTGTGTATGTTGTGCCGTTGTGGAACAACTCTTCAGATGTGATGACAACTGTTCTGAGATCAGCCTTCAATGAAACATTGGCGACTGTCTTTCTGCTGATAGCGAAGTTGTCCTTGTTGAGAACAATTCTCTTGTTGAAGCGTACAATGATCTCGGACTGGTTGAGGAACTTGATGCTCTCAACAACTGGAGCGGACTTGTCCATTTCTGGTTCGAAGTCGATGATTCTGCCTTCACCTGGCTGGAGTGTGAACTTGATCTCGTCATCATAGTGGTACTCCTTGTTCTCTTCGACCTTCTCCTGTGTCTTGTGGGCAAGGACAAGTCTTGTGTAGACAGACTTGAGCTCTTCTGGGACACCGATGTCTCTGTTGAGCTTGATTGTGTATGTCTTGACTTCGCCGGATGGGTTACGGATAGCGATTGTACCAGCAACCTTCTTGGTTTCCTCATCGTAGTTCCAGGCGGAGTAGCCGTAGACTTCACCATCCTTTGGATCGAGACCGAATCTCTGGGAGTGCTGGAGGATGTTATATCTGCCCTCGATGTATCTAAGAACTTCGCCGTTGACGTACCACTTCTGGCCCTCCTCAAGCATTGTCCATGTGTAGTACATTTCGAAGAAAGCGTTACCACGCATGCCGCAGAAGTAGAGGAACAATCTGAAGTAGTCATCATCGAGCTTGCCCTCGAGCTGTGTGCCAGCTTTGCCGTAGATTGGGTCGTGGTTGTAGAGGCACCTCTGTGGGAACTGGAATGCGAAGTAGTCGGAGAAGTTGTAATAGCAGGAGTCTCTGTATGTGAGCATCTGATCAGCGAGGTTTGTGTTGCCGCCGATGTTGATGTAGCCAACATCGCCAGACAACTGGAACCAGACGGAGTTAGCCCACTGGAGATGGAATGGAGATGGGTTAACGAAGCATGTGATGGAGATCCAGAAGTCGATAATCTCGTTATCGGCAGCTGTCTTTCTGAGTTCCTCAAAGACCTTCTCGTATCTCTCCCAGAGGTCTGTGAAGTAGTAGGCGCCGGATGGGCCACCAACCATGTGATCGTGTGTGGAGTCTGTGCATGGAGCTGATGCGAAGCCATCAAGCTTGAAGTAGTTGATCTTGTAGTAGTTTGTCCAGTTGATCCAGAACTCCTTCAAGTTGTTGATATACTTGTGGGAGCCGACATCGACATCATCGGACTGAGCGTTGTAGTAGCCCTTGCCAGCATCCTGGATGACCTTACCGAACTGGCCTGGTGTGACATAGCCACCACGTGGGCCGAGCCAAACACCGAAGCCGGAGCCGATGCTTCTAGCGAACTCAGATGGCTTCTTGATGCCCTCTGGGAACTTGGTGTTGAACTCCCAGAAGCCACCTTGGTTGTCTGTCTTGCCAGAGATGTCCTCGTTATGGACGTGGTACTTCTCTGTGTTGTAGTTGTTCCAGCCATCATCGACAACATAGGAGTCGAGTGGTGGGACACCCTGCTGTGTGCAGCCTCTTTCGATTTCCTTGAATGACTCAAGAATGTTGGATTCGTTGATCTTGAGCATCCAGTCGTACCATGAGTTGTACTGCTTGCGGAACTTTGTGACGACGGAGATGTCGTTGATATAGGAGAAGAAGTCGTTACGGATAACTTCAAGTCTGTCGGATCTTGCAGCACCGATTACTGACTTCCAGCATGTGTATGTGTTGTCGACTAAGTCCATTTGCTTGAACATCTTGCCTGTGTGGTATCTGAGTCTAGCAACCTGGTCTTCGATGGCGTTGTCGTTGAGTGGGAATCTAGCACCTGTGAATAATGTGTTGATGTAGACAGGCTGACCTAAGTTGATGACGAATGGAGAAAGGCCAGAGTCCTGATCCTGAGCACGGACTGGGTGTGTCCATGACTTCTTCATATCATCGTCGCTGAGAGCGAAGTACTCTAAATCGATGTGGTCGACGATCATGTCGCAGTCATGTGGAACGGTAATGAAGATCTGCTTCTCGATGTAGTGCTTGCCATTCTTAAGCTCGTAGACAACGGAGATGTTGAGCTGCCTGTTCATGAATGTGTATGGCTTGAATGTGACACGGATCTTCTGGGAATCTGCTGTGTTCTCTGAGGAGTAGTCCATAACATCGAATGTTGTGCAGTTGAGTTCGATGTAGTACGGTGGAACGTTCTTGGGGAACAAGTTGAGTTCAGCACCAGAGCCGAGGTCGTATTCGTTCTTGACAAGGGCGAGGAGAGCGCAGTACTGGACCTTGACGACCTTTGTGAGGTTGACGTAGATTGGGTATGTGCCGAAGTACTTCATTGTGCCCTTGGCAAGGTAGTCCTTTCTGGCAGCAACCAACTGGTCGAGTTGCTCCTTAGTTTCAGCAGCGTAGAACTCGTAGTCCTTGAGGTTGCCGTTTGGACTGTCTTGTCTTGGCTGGTATGAGAATGCGCCGACATCCTGGACCTTGCCGAGATCGATTGTGATTTGGAATGGATCTGTCTTCTTCGCTCTGTCATCGTGGCCACCTGTGCCGGAATTGCTATATCGGCTGTGCCAGATTGTTCTGACATCACCATCAATCAAGTTGACAGCAGCACCTTCGGCGGATGGGACGTTGGACTGCTCGGAGTTGGCTGTGATCTTCCAGTCCTTGCGGTCGATTGGGTAGACGCGTGAGTTGTCTGTGAAGCCTGGTGTAGTGATGATGAATTCCTGGGAGCCTTCAGCTGGGATGAACTCAGTGCCAGCTCTGTGGTTGACGATCTTAGCTGTCTTAAGCTTGCCGTTCTGGACCATGAGTGTTCTCTCAATGTTCTCATTGCCGAGTGTGAATTCGACGGAGACTTCCTTGTAGTTGAAGGCGTAGTTGTAGATTTCAACATACTTGTACTGGATGTTGGAAGCGCAAACCTCGATGTCCTTCAATGAGACAGTGATTGGGAGAACATGCTGCTTATCATAGCCGGAAGCTGAGATTTCAGCACCTGTGTAGATCTTGATCATGCCATTGCGCTCTCTGACTAATGTTGTAACCTTTGTGTCATCTGTGATTTCATCGGATGATGTAACGGTAATAGTGCCAAGTGTGAATTGCATGTGGCCGTTAACAAGCTTAGCTATGAGCTGGCCATCCTTGGATTTGAGGACATCAGCATTCTTGAGGCCGTTGAGCTTCTCCATGTTGATCTTGATTGTGAAGGAGTCAACGTTGAACTCGTTGCTGAGGATCTTGACTGGAGACTGTGGCTTGTTGATTTCGTTTCTAGCAGCGATTCTGCCATACTGGAAGAACTGGACAGATAACTTGTTGTTCTCCATTGGCTTGCCGAAGATGGACAAAACGTTCTCGAATGTGAATGTGTGTGTGGAGGCGTTCTTCATTGTAGGAACTGTGAATGTGATTGTTCTAAGATCACCTCTAAGTCTGTACTCTGTGATTTGGTTGCCATCGATTGAGAACTTAGCGTTAGAAATGTCGATGTACTTGTTGAATCTGACGTTAACTTCTGTATCCTTTATAGCGCGATAAGCTTCAACCTTTGGACCCTCATTGTCGAGAACCTTCCTGAACTCGTAGATTCTGTACTCACCAGAGTTGAGTGTGACGGATAAAACGTCGCCATACTTGTATGGGACACCGTTCTTGTTCTCTTCTGTGGCTGTTGTCTTGTGGGCAAGTCTTGTGGATCTGTATGTGCACTCGATTCCTTCTGTGACACCAATGTTTCTGTCAAGTGTGATTTCGAACTTCTGAGTTTGGCCACTTGGGTTTCTGATACCGACGATACCGTCCCATTCGTTCCATGCGGAATAACCGTAGACCTTGCCGTCTTCTGGTCTGCCACCGAATCTCTGAGAGTGCTGGAGGATTTCGTGGTTCTTCTCAGCCCAAGCAAGGACATCACCGCTAACCCACCACTTGTCGCCTTCATCGAGCATTCCGTATGTATAGTAAAGCTCGAAGAATGCTGTGCCTCTCATGACACAGCCAGACAAGAATGTTCTGAAGTAGTCATCATCCATAGATCCCTTGAGAGATGTGCCAGCCTGACCGTAGATTGGATCATGGTTGTAAAGGTTCTTGGCTGGGAACTGGAACTCGAGGTTGTCGTAGAAGTCCCAATAGCATGTATCTCTGTATGTGAGGCACATGTCGCACTTGTTTGTGAGACCGCCAACAGCTGTTTCACCTTCATCACCAGAAACCTGGATCCAGACGGATGAAGACCACTGGAGATGCCATGGGGATGGAGATGTCCATGTTGTTGAGGAGATCCAGAAGTTATCAATGCCAACAGACTCTGCAGCGGCAATCATATCCTTGTATGCAGCGATGTAGTGCTCGTATTCATCGGTGAAGTAGTAAACATTGTCTGGGCCACCGACCATGTGATCGTGTGTTGGGTCTGTGCATGGGCTCCATGCGAAACCATCGAGCTTATAGTAGTTGACCTTGTAATCCTTGATGAAACCGACTAAGAGGTCTCTGAGATTCTTGATATACTTGTGTGAACCGACATCGATATCGTCACCGTTCTTGTTGTAGTAGCCCTTGCCAGCATCTTCGATCATCTTACCGAATTGGCCAGCTGTGACATAGCCACCACGTGGTCCGAGCCAGACACCGAAGTTGGAACCGATCTTGCGTGAGTAATCTGATGGTGGGTAGAACTTGTTCGGGAATTTGTTGTTGAATTCCCAGAAACCGCCCTGGTTGTATGTTGTGCCTGAGATATCTGGTTGCCATACTTTGTACTTCTCGGAGTTGTAGTTGTTCCAGCCATCATCGACGACATAGGAGTCGAGTGGAGCAATGCCGAACTGGGAGCAGCCCTTTTCGATTTCCTTGAAGGATGTCATAATGTTGTCTTCGTCGATCTTGAGCATCCAGTCGTACCATGAGTTGTACTGCTTGCGGAATGGAGCTGCGCGAGCGATATCGGCGATGTAAGCGAATAAATCGTTTCTAACAACAGCGAGTCTTGAATCTCTTGCAGCACCGAAGGCACCATCCCATGTAACATAGAATCCTTCATCGTTCTTGTCGAACATGCCGAATGTTTTGCCTGTGTAGTATCTGACCATGGCGAGGTTGGACTCATCGATCTTGTTGAATGTAACTGGGAACTTAGAGCCTGCGAAGAATGAGTTGATGTAGATTGGCTGACCAAGGCTCAAGAATGTGCCCTCCTTGAATGGAGAAGACCATGAAAGCTTCTTGTCTTCATCAGAGATGACGAGGTGGAGAAGGTCGATGTAGTCGATCTTAACATTGTCATCGCTTGACTTGACATGGAAGTTCTTATGGAAATAATGCTTCTCCTTGTTTGATGTGATGAACTCCTTGACTGTCCATGTGACACCATTGTATTTGAATGGCTTGTAGTTGATGGTGATCTTGTCGCCTTCGATCTTTGGCTCTTCAACTTCAAAGAGTGATGCGTTAACAGTTTCGCCGAGTGTTGGGAAGACTTCCTTGTGGAGGTCGAACTCAGCACCACTGGCGTACTGGCCATCACCGTGTGTAACGACAGCGATGAACTGGCCTGTGAGTTCCTTGGTTAAATTCAAAAGGCACTTTCCTTCATAATTCCTGACAAAACGGCCAGAGAAATCGGAGTTGTTGGCTTCGATCTTTGTGTTCAATTCATCTTGGGTAGAAGCAACGAACAACTGGAAGTCTTTGATGATACCATTTGGTCCGTCTTGTCTTGGTGTGTAAGTGATGGCCTTGAATGAAACTGGTGATTGTGTGTTGATTGTGAACTGGAAAGGATCGTGTTGCTTGTCCTTTCTATCATCATGGCCCTCGGAACCACCATAATATGTGTGCCAAATTGTATGGATATTGTTATCTAATAAGTTTTTGACTGGTCCTTCCTTGTCTGTGGAGGATTGCTCGGAATTTGCAGTTGCAGTCCATTTGGACTTATCAATTGGTTCTGGAAGAGGCTTGCCTGAGGAATAGGCGATGACGAATTCCTCACTGCCAGCCTGTGGTGTAATAGTTAGTTCTTGATTTGTTCTTTTATTTGTAATTTGTTTCGGAGAAAGATGATTATTATCATCAATCTGCCAGACATACTTGTAATATTGATTTTCTAATGTTAAGTCTTTCGAGATTGCTAAGATGCTTAGCAATGAAAGCATTGTAATATTTTGTCACCTTTTTGGCAATCTAATTCCAAAAACACAAAATATGAACTAATTTTTAAAATGGAATAATAGTTGAATATTTTTTTGTATGAAGAAATTTCTATATCAATTTTGAAAGGTGCGGTTATGATGTCTCAAAATTGAAAGATGTAAACTACAATCAGTGAGTCACTTTTTCGATCTTCTGGCATAATTTTAACTTTTGGTGCTAATCGAATATATACATTGTATGTGGATACATTGTAAAATTTCATTGAAAAATTTTCAATATGCTACATGATGGGCGTTTCCCGACATGGCCATGCTCCCATATTGTTGGAATTATATGTTCTTATGTGTAAAATACATTATCTCATATCAATAGCCTCTGATTCATATGTTAACCATTTTAAATTAGATTTTGAACTTTATTACGCCAGAAGCCATTTGGCAAATAAAATTAGCATGTGCTCAAATCTAACGTTCTGTTATAATAAATGCCATATATGAGCTCATTGTGAAGATATTGTTTGGAGAAAACAATCGACATCATCCATTTTCATTTAGCTATGTAATACTACTCATGTAAATAGATATATTGACATCATCCAACATGGCATATCGTTTAAAGTGGGAATTTGAATTCAGAAAAAATCAATGAGACTGTAATAACTATGTCTATATTAATTTGCTTGGACTAAACCTCTATTCCAAATTTACAATAATCAATTTCAATGAGTGAATCTTTTGAATCTTGTTTTCCATGCAAGAACTATTGAAAAGCGTAAGATAAATACTAACTTCACCAAATAACGCATTAATCAACAGAGTGAAATTTCACTTTCATTTTTTTCAATTGTTTCAACAAAATAATTTCTTTAAATGCATCTCTGCTTGCTCTAGACAATAGATTTTGTTTCATGCATTAACAGACTTGCTATATAACAAATCCTTAGACACTCTAGGAGGTTAATAAATTCATCATAAAAACGTCAAGCATAGCAAAGCTTAGAAAACAGAATTACCATTAATTACACAATAAGTAAACTAAAGCACAGAGAGAATTTGAAATTAAGTCCAAACGCTTTTAAAGCTCAAGAGTATTCACGATCAAAAGCATTTTGCTCTAGTACGTTAAATGCATCCTATGGTGGTTGTTATAAATACATGGGAAGTGCAGTCGCAAAACCATTTTTTAATTCCAATTTCTTGAAATTCAAGAAAGATGATCTAAATTTTATAGCAAAATCGAAAGAAACATAACACTACAACCTAATAAAAGCAACAAGCTAATTCTTTATGTTACATTTCAAAATTTTATAATTTCTATAACATATACTTTAAGAATTATTGCTTCGAATGCAGAATTATTTTAGCCTTCCATAGTTGGATCAATTTACAGCATTACTCATTTTTTGTATAATAATTTTTTTGTATAAATAAACAATCAAAACCATTGACCGTGAAGATCATAAATAAATCATAAAGGAGAGTCTTAAATAATAATAATCAAAGGATGTTTAACAATCATGATATTTTATTCTTCCTTTGAAAATGTAGTTTGAGTGAAACAAACATTAACGCCGAAACTGCTTTGTAGTGATGTTCGCAGAGTACTCATCTTGGAAATAAAATTTCGTCCATCGTCAAATAGTTTATCAAAAAGTAATCGAGTTTACACAGAAATTTGATATAAAAAATTCAATAGTTAAACCGATAGAAGACTCTAATTCATCTACAATCATTTAGGTTCCCACATGCGATCTAACTGACAAGGCAAATAATCTTCACAAATGAAAGAATTCAATTATTTTATTTGATCGAATTGCTAACATAAAATATTATCATTGTAATCCACTTTTCGAGCAGATCATTATTGGGAAAGATTATAGTTTATAATTTGAGAAGAACCGAAAAATTCAATGAGGTCTTTTTGAAAGTAATTTTGGGAACCATTCTAGATTACCATGATAATTTGGGATATCCCCCGTTCACTGACAATTAATGACATATTGAAATTATTCCTATAAGTGGTCGATATCATTTGGTATTCAGAAAATAGAAGCGGTTCTCAAATTAATAAAAATTTAAAATGTCATACTCGTACCGTGGTAGAATGAGTTCTCCATATCACCACAGCAAGCGTGACAAGAAGCCAGGCAAGTTCAAATTCACTCCAGAGGAAGACCAGCAACTCATTAAGTTAGTTAATCAATATGGTACTGAAGACTGGTTAGCTATCATCGAAAAGATGCCCTGGAGGAATGAGAGACAAGTAAGGGATAGATGGTTCTACTATTTGAGCCCAGATTTAAATAAAGGACCGTGGACTGAAGAAGAAGACCAAAAATTAATTGACAGTGTGAACGAATATGGTCCATCATGGGTCTATATTACGCAATTCTTCAACGGAAGAACCGATGTGCAGATCAAAAACCGTTGGAATGTCTTATCTAGAAAAATCAATCAGAAGAATGAGGTTGTTGAGACTCCAATCAAGGATATTGTTGAGCAAAAGCATGTACAGAAAATAGATGATGATATCATGAAGTTTGACGACCTGTTCAAAGGCATTGATTTCACCTCCATTCCGTTTATGTCGGAACTTCTGTTTTGATTTATTAATATGTTTTGATAATTTGTTTCAGCTTGCTATAAAAATGTTTCATATCATGCATAATCCATGTTTTGTTTAATAACGATTAAATATTGTTACGAAAATGACTTATGTAAGTGTATATTTGCATAGTATTCTACTATGTTTACATGATATCTATCATTAAATAGTCAAATTATGTTCGAATTATGATTTGAAATGCAGATCATTTCTAAAAACTTAAAAATTCTAGCCAGATATGAGCATAAATTCTAAATAAACAAAAATAAATTTGACTTTTTCCAAAATAAGAATAACGGAGACAGAGAAAACTAATAAAAAATAACCAAAAATCATAAAATTATAAAATTTTAGTAAATTTTTAGATTTTCGAGCAAAAGAAATCGGTGATTTGTATTAGATATGGATTGTATGACTTAAGCCAAAACATTTGACTAATTTGAGCGAACAATTCGTTTAATCCAAAAACCATTGTACTATATTTTAAAGATTTTAAAAGGAAAATCTCTATGAAAATGCATAATCATTATAAAAAAACAAGTTTTGGTATGATTGGTTCCAAGTTTACTCAACGTTGAGTTGAAAAAATTGAGACAAAATACGAATGTTTAATTTTTATTTAAAATATCAATAGTAGAGATAGAAAAAACATGTTTGTAATAATTATTTTGGACACAATAAAAATTTAGTTTACAAAGCATTGAAATAGAAAATACTGTTTCAAAGGAAAATTTTCAGTATTCAAAAATTATCTGTCCTTTATAATTTAAGAATTTTATGTCAATGTATTTTTTACCATGATTTTCGATTTGAATTACAATTCAAAAAATAACCGGTTGTTTAAAAAGTTCACAGAATTTATAATCATTCAAACAATTAGATCGGTTTAATTTTAACATATAGCCTATAATGTATATTTTTTCCTGACAATGCACGTTTCTATTTACAATGAAACGTTTGTCTATTCATTTAGCAGCGGTTTTAATGATTTTGGAAAATTTTAAAATAATATTTATCATTATATGAATGCATCACAGTTTCGGTACAATCAATAAAAGTGACAAAATCATGATGAAAATTTTTCATGTAATCAAACTGATGAAATATATAATATTGATCTTTAGAAATTTCTCAATTACCGAGGGCACAATAGCCAAGGTACAATTGAATAGCCTTAGAACAACTTTCTGAGTGCTTTCAAATTTGTTTATGT